>WYDI02042800.1:0-41479 GCA_009867235.2 Psittacus erithacus
TGAGCAGCAGCTAAAAACATCGGTGTTATCAGCGCTGTTCCCAGGCCAAAAGTCAAAACCACAGCACTGCACCAGCTACTGAGCAGAAAAATGACTGCTTCTGCTGAACCCAGGACACCATTTTCTACATCTAGCTGTGGATATGCTTGATAACTAAGAAGTGTAATACATGGTGAAAGATGTATCGAAAAAGTTCCAAGGGCCTAAACTTACCTACTTTTGGGCAAATTTTAAGCTTGATGAGTATGGGGAACAACGATGGTATAGAGTGTCCAGGTTCTCTGAGATGCAGCAAGATAAGAAGGACTTTCGCATCTACAGTGGTTCTCAGACACACGGAAGTTTTCCTTTTCTGATTTTTTCACCAGATAGAATGATCCATGGCAGGGGGCTGGAACTGGTAGATCTTAAGGTCCTTTACAACCTTAACTGTTCTATAATTCTATCATTCAAGGGGATGGTAAACAAAGGGAAGTCCTTATTATAGCAATCTTTAATTGTCCAAATCCAAGTAAAATTACATTCTTTTCACTCTTTCTAGCAAGCTGGTTCTCACTTCTTTCTATCACAAGTTATTTTACCAAACATAGCATTGACTCAGACCTTTTCAGTGCTTACTCACCACCTATAATGAAGCACCTTTCTTGACAGCTCTTCATGTCAGTCAAAAGTCTAGGTCAGGCACTTATCAATTGACCCTGTGTTAGAGGTAGACCCTCATTTCAGCACCTGTCAATAGCAGCTTTTGATGCATTTAGAGCAGAGGCTATATCAGTAGAGTTACTTGTGAGCAGGCATGGACTTCAAAGAAAGGGAACCATGTATAAAACTCTGAAAGCAGTTTGCTGCCTGGTTTATTGGTATTTAATAACAAGGTCTTTATTTCTTCTTTACCTAGAGGACAATTTTCATTGGACTTTCATTTCATTTTCATCGGACTTTCATTTCATTTTCATCTCTGGGAAATAAGCCGATGGTGAGAAATGCAGCCAGTCCTACCAATGTACACAGCTAATGCTAATCTCACATCCCTTTTCTAAATACAGATGAACACAAATAAAATGCTAGTCTCTTGTACTGTGCTAATGTGGAAGGAGAACCTTTTGATTGTTAGCTGCAGTTACTATGAGCTCTCAACCTGGGATGGCATCTACACTTCTCCTTCTGAGTTGTTAATCACAAATCTGCCAATCCTGTCCCACGTACAAGACAAGGAAAGAAATGTGAACATGTAAAAATTCACAGAGGGGCCCAGGAAAATTTCCCTGACACACTCCTGCTGTGACACCACAGCAATTGAAGAAGGCCTGTCATTTGGTTGTCAACCTTTGACCTCAGCCCGACATATTTTCAAGTGATGTGAAAAGAATTGCTGCGCTGTACGGCTGGCTCCTTACAGCTTTGCATGTCTGTCCTTGATGTCAGTCAAAAGTAGTTAACTGGCACCCATGGAGTCTAGGTAAAAAAAAAGCTCCTATAAAATATCAGTAATGACTTCTGTTAGCAAGACTAGCTCTTGTCAAGTAATGACTTTATGACATAAGGTATTGTTTATCTAGGCATCGTTCTCTTACTTGCATTTTAATGAACCTAATTAATAATAAGTTAGAAGTCCTCAGCTATTTCTTCACAGCTGGACCATATGCACTAATTACACTGAGTGTGCAAACTTAGACTAATCCCTTTGTCAAAAGAAATATTTTAATTTAAAAAAACCCCAATGTACTTTCCCCCCCCCACCACCTGATTACTTGAAAGACGCAATCTTCACATTCGGGCAAATTTGCACAGAATCAAAGTAAACCTGGCAGGAGGAGAATGTCATCATTTATAATTTTTCTAGTGGTAGACTTCATTCTTAAAATAATTGAGTAAAATCATTCAAGAGCAGAGCGGTGTCAGGTTCATTTCTGATGTGCGTTAGGTTCCATAAAGCTAAGGGATAATAATTTTTAAGTTGAAGGATAATCATTGGTCTCTATGAAAAGATTCTTCCTGAATAAAAATGTAAAGGATAACAATACTTAGGTGCAAACATGTTGAGGATGTTTCTATTTTCAAACTACAATAGAAGTCATAACACCAGTCAGACAATTCCCTAAAAGTGGTGAGGTACTGTTAGTTCCAGTCTAATAACAACATGGTCAATATTAGATCAAATATTACTATTTGAAAATAAGAGTGGTTTTGCCATAAATGTGTTTATGAAATAAAATCTTTTTATGATTATTACTAGTTTTCTTTTTATAAGGGAAGTCACTTGACTGATATATTGCATCTTGATTCTTTTTTCAATGAGAAAAAGACATACAATAATTCTCCAATCCTTTGATGACAAATAAACTCTACAACTGTTCACAGACTGCAATAGGGCACATTAGGAGCTAGAATAAAGAATGACAGCTTTCTCCAGACTTATTCCATCACTATATTAGATGGTTAAATAACTCGATATCAAACCAGTAGTGGTATTAGAGATTCAATAATTAAGAAGTATCAAAATCCTGTTGGCAGACATGAAAATGGCCAGTCACCAGATGTCCATAAGCATTCTAACATATCAGTTCAAACTTGCATCTTTCTACATTCACAGTAGAAGAAGAAATCAAACTAGACACATAAAACCTGAACTCCCCCAAGCAGGATCACTATTGTCCAGCTACATTTTTTTTGAGCAATAAAGTTGGGAAAGAATTGGACAATCTACTCAAGAGCTTTTCAGATTAGCCAATAAAGCATGTTAGAATCATACCCATATGCACTGAAAATAGTTGGATGCCCAAGTGTGCAAGTGGAAGTAGATTTTGGGACACTCCATACTGGCACATGTTCATACAGCTTCCACTGCAGCCTCAGGACACTGCAGTGAAGAGACGAAACCAGGTGACTGTAGGTTGAGATCTTTTCCTTGTCACAAATGCTGTCATCAGTCTTTTGCTATGGTCTGTTCTACTGTATGTGGATTCATTTTAACTATTTTAGAGACATTCAGCAATTCCAGCCTATCTTTTGGGAGCCTTTTTGGCCATCTAATAGTTTTTTCCAAGAAGAACTTTTTTCCTTATGTGCTCAGCCTAAATTTTGTATTTCTTATTTTCATTCCATTAGCTCCTGCTGCACTTTCCTGTACCCTTCGCTAATTTTTCATTCCTTCTGGTTCATCCACCCTACAGATTACTGCAAACCATTAGCTCATCCTCCTGTATTTGTTGTTTAGCCAATCTTCTACAATGTGTCTTCAGACCTTCCAACCTTTATTCCAATGAAGTGCTATTAACCTTCCAGGTATTGACTCTGAAAATATAATAATTCTTTCATAATAAGTTACTCCCTGTTAGTTTGCATGAAAATGCAATAATGATGCTTTATCTCTTCAGAAAAAACAGTCTCAATCAAATTAAGAACATCCTTTACAAAACTATAACAAGCATTTTTGTGACTTGAAACAGAGGGAAACTTTCCAGCAAACCAATTAAATGAGTTTGATGTTTCTATTCTATGTTGTTCTCCCGGAAACGCTATTGATTACTTGTCTAATTTGTAGTATTTCCCTAGGTCTTGCCAGACAACAGGGTTAGCACGCCAGACAACCTCACTTCAGTTGAACACTTATGGTCTAATCCTTAGAGTCTCTCTCCATCCACATAAAGTCTCCATCTGCTTTATACAGCAGCCTCCTCTGTGAGCAGACCTTAGTGCTCCAAAGGGCAACAGGCTGCTGGTATAGGCATATTTCAGAAAAGACAGTTCCCCTTCCTATTAGACATTAGCCTATGTTCACCTTTTGTCCCATGGATATGCACATTTTTGGAGCAGCTACAGTACATCTAGACATGTCCTTGGCGCCAGGGTGAGCTCTGGAGCCAGTCTGTCAGCACCGCTGAACTTGATGAAATTCAGTAGTGAGCAGACAGAAGGAAGCAGGAGGGACCCTGAGCTGAAGCTGAAGATCAGGTGAAGTACCTCTCTAAAGGCCAGCTACCAGCTATAGCAATTCGGGGCTTGATCCTATGCTGCTTTCACTTTTGGTGCTGTTGTGAGTGGTGGCCTCACTACCACTGCATGCTCGGGATCTCCAGTTGTGAATCAAGGCACAAACAGAAAAAGAGACTAACCATACCTAAATTACCTTCTCTGTACTTCATTAATGCTGATGCTAAAGTTTGTTCTCTCAGGACCTTCCAAATATACACACAAAACCCTGTTTCTGTTGGAAAGCTGAGAATCTCTGCTCTCCAGAAGGTTAGCGCTCAGATTTATAACCCTGATCTAGTGTCTGATGCTAACCTGGTTATAATTAAGTCCTGGCTCCAAAGCTGCGCAATTCTGAGGTGCTAATACCATGTTCAGTGAAGATGTGGACATCGCTTTGCTTCTTTCAAGGGAAAGCAACAGTGAAAGAATGAGTGTTTAAATACAATGCTAACTATCAGCTGCAGGAATTACTTTTAGTGTTATAAAGCCTGCTATGCTTCTTTCCTTCCCACAAGAAGGATCCAGCTAATCTAGATACTACTCTTGGACTGTGCTGGGAGCCTGACCTCACCTTTCAGTTCCATCATACAGATCATTTTCAGAGGCAGCAAGATCTCTGTTAAGAGCTGAGGTAAGGCTGTTCCATATATTGCTCCACTCTTTTTTGCCATTTATGGCCCTTTAAAATGACATGATGGGTTAGCTGAACCTTGCTGGCTATCCAACAGCCTTCTATAGTTAGATAAACCTGCTTTATGCAGAGTGGCAGGCTGGTTTTGGCTTGTTTTTTTAAGGGAGCTCTTTGACATTGATCAGATCCTTTTAAACACTAGAAGTGGCTCCAGTTGAGGTGAATTAGGAAGCAGAGGATAGATGAGGCAGACAAAAGCACAAACTGCATTTTACCACATGGCCCGTGTAATTTATCACACAAATGTCTCTGACACATGCATGGTACATGTGTATCCTACAAGTCCAACTGTCTTGTGCTTATCTGTTCACTTAAGATATTAGCCAGTCTTCTCTCAGTACTGAAAAAAGGCTAACTTGCACTGGGAGTTTGCTACTATCTGGTCTCCAAGCATGGTGTAATAGTGAAAATATTCAAAGCAGAAACTTTTTCTGCTGACAATCACTACAAATCTGTTACTAAAACAGATGATGAAAATAAGGCTCACCCTCCAATTAGATATGAACACACAAGAAAAAAAACCATAACCTTAAGAACCAGACACAGGTTAATTTAAACAGAAAATACTGCGTGCATGTCTATACAACCTAAATGCATTACTGCATAGAGGTATCTGCGCTAGCTAATACATTGAGATGCATTTTTTGCGGTCTGCAGATAACTGCATGGATATTAATGAGATCCAGTCATTTGTGCTAGAGGCAACATTTCTCCTAGATCGTTGTATTTGTTCCATATTTTTATCTAGTGGTGCATCAGAAGGGTTTAGTTTACTGGAGTTCCTTTAAAAATTATTGTGGAAACAGTGCAGGCATCATGCTGTGTGCACCTGATAATGTTCTGCACCATCAGTAATGCCTACAGCGCTTTCTGTTACTAGAAAGAGCCTATTGATTAAAAAAATAACATATTTAATCTAGTTTTTTTTTCAGCTGACACTATAGATCCTGTATAGTTCCTTCCACAAATTGGAATGGTAACAGTAAAGAGTGAATAGTGACCATTTCTTGATTACATTTTAAATAACAAAACCTGTACATGTTAAGACAAGAGTGTTAACATGAAGAAAAACAGGAGAACAAAGTACATGTTTAAGGGTAGTGTTTTAGTGAAGGTGTAATTTAGAAGAGGATTCCTAACATCTTGTTATTTGTTAATACTGCCTAATTGTTGATTTCAAAAGATTTGTATGGGTAGCAAGGAGTAGATCCAAGTTCTAGGATGAAGAATATTTAACATTTTCAGTGTCTAAAGTTTGACCGAATTGATACTCCAGATGGATCAAAATGAAATAGCTTGAAGAATATTCAAACGATTACAATTCTTTAAATTCTTAAGAATTAGAGTAGCCAAACAGAGGATGACTCCCAATACCTCAATGAGAAACGAAATAGATTTTGGACTGGTGATAACAGATGTCCCCTTTTGATCATTAACTATAGGACCAGGCTATGTGAACATCTGTAATTACATAGGCATCTCACTGTGTGGCACCATGAAGTGATCCCAAGCCAACCCCAGGCTAGCTGGATCCAGCACTTTCAGATGGGCATACTCTTGTATAGATTAACATGTCCATTCTGGGAAGCAAAAGTTATACTCTGTCCATACCACCTTTGTTTGCCACTGTACTGTGATGCGTTAGATTTGTGTCTCTGTAGGCATTTCTTCTACAGAGCTGAAACACACCAGTGCAAAACAGTAGTGACTTCAGAAGAAAATTTCACTGGTTTCTTTAAAAAACACGAAGCTAAAAGAGGTTTATAGGCATAAACTGAAAGCTTTTAATCTGTAACTATGCTTTTCACCATCTTAACACTAAGCTTTTTCTTCACATTAGCTTTTTGCATTGATCTTTCAGTGCACGACAGCAGAGAGTCATTCTAGATCTACCACTGCCATATCTGTGGTATAAAACTTCTCTTTAATGATCAGGGATACCATTCTGTCCCAGGCTACCCAAAGTCAAGCTAACCAGCCTCTTGCCTACAGCACAAGAACTGTAACTGCTTAGAGTTTGAACTGGCAGAGTGGCTGCAAGCAACCCACATGCACAGAAGCTGATTGAAGAACATGATACATGCCTTACTGTCCTTAAACAGAAGCTAATAAAAATTAACTTATTTGTTTGACTCTTGCAAGGATTGAGTCAAGGATCTTGATTTGTGTGACTCTTGCAAGGTAGTTATATGTGCTGCACACTGGTGGTGGGAAAGGGTGGTATGCAACTGAGGCTGGTAAATTACAAGAAAGGAAACTTGTTATGAGAGGCAGTTTGGGTGCTGTCACTACCCAGGCCAGTCTATAATTAATGCCCTGCTTGCTTATCCTTGCTCCTGTGACAAGCTGTCCTCTCCTTCCTCTCAGCATTGGTCCTTGCCGTTGCTGCTGCTCCTGCGACTGCAGCTATTTTTACTCCTTTAGCTGCAACTGTAGCATTTGGGGTGATAAAATCCCCTAAATCTGCACATCTGTTCCTTTCTCTGTGCACTATAAACATGT
This sequence comes from Psittacus erithacus, assembly GCA_009867235.2. Lineage (NCBI taxonomy): Eukaryota > Metazoa > Chordata > Aves > Psittaciformes > Psittacidae > Psittacus > Psittacus erithacus. The sequence continues at coordinate 7,169 of WYDI02042800.1, forward strand.
GTTTGTCTCAGCAAAACTTCAGAGCAGTCGGAGTCCAGATGCCTCTTCCTGTGCTTGTCTACTACACCTTAACGCAGCATTTTTTGTGGGAGCTGGAGAAGGAGCACACTTAAGGAGGTGAGATCAGGAGGAGGCTCCTGGAAATCATTCTCTGTGCCATTGGCCAGATGCAGTTGCTTTACCTAAGTATGCTGTTCACCTTTTGAAGAACCAAACTGGTTTTAGTAAGATGGTACAACCTTGTGGGGCTGCATTGCCAAGTAATCAACTAAGCAATAGCCGAGAGGTCAGGGTTTTGTGAAAACATGGAGACATTTTCTTGGTTACTGTTCATGATCAACAAGAATTCCTGCTGCGAGCCAGAGACACAAGCACAGAATTTAAAGGGAGAAGTGATGTGTGACGCTTGTATCCTGAAGCTCCCCACTCCATATGTCTGAGAATTAAAACATTACTTCCAGATGTACGTTCCCTTAACAGGCTAAAGAAAACTGACTCTTTCACCTTATTTGCTTGGGGGATATGATAATGTCTTCATGGAAAGAAGCACTCTTTTTCTGCAACTGTCTGCACTGAAAAACAGCAAACAAATCCCTTCTTTGATATATTCAGTCAACTTCTATCAAAGTCAAGCTGAAAACATGTGGCTAGGTGAGAGTTCTGTAAGAAAGGAACATGAATTTAGCATAAATCAAAATCAAAACTTAAAAAAGAAGGAAAGCTCCTAGCAGGATACCTAACAGGAATGTTGTCTATAACACAGTCCTCTTGTTCAGCTGAGCACAACTAAGGGTGCAGCTACAATGGTCAGTTTCTGATGCCACCTTTGACAGAGATGTAATCCTAATAAAGAAAACCAAGTGATCAGAAGTCTAAATGGGAAGAAAATGAAAGAGTGGGATTGCTTGGCCTAAGTCATTAATAGCAAGGAAACAGGATTGATCTTTCCATTTGTAAAAGGCACCTGGCAAAAAAATCCCAAACTTTTCTCCATGCCCTTGTTCAACAGAACTCAAAGTAGGAAGTTTAAACTGGAGCAATGGTGATTCAGAGTTAAACATTAGGAAAAACTTTCAAAAACAAGGATAGTTAAACACAGGAATAGATTGCCTAGGGATGTTTTGGAATAGCTATGATTGGAGCTTTATAAGAACAGGTTAGACAAACATCTGTCAGGAATGATTTAGGTACAGCTGATCTTGCCTTGGGGTAGGAGGATGAACTAGACGACCTCTAAAGGTTCCTTTCAGCCCTCTTTTCTATGATTCTATATAAAAAAAAAATACACAAAATGATTGCATGTAGAATTGAGTTTGGCACCTTTTAGTAAATCCCATTGTTTCTGCTTTCCTGTTGCTTGCTTTGCAGCTCAGCCATTCTGAAGATTCCAGGTTTCAGCAAGGACCTTAAAAAGCTGTTTGATGCCAAACTGTGCTCCAGTTTTTCACACTGTTACACTTAATAAGCATTTCCAATAAGTCTTCTCTGTGCATTACACCATATCCAGCCATCAATGTTAATAAAATCTTTGCTTAGTTCAAAGACTCCCTGAAAGTTTTCATTTGGAAAGTGAGACCATCTGGCCTCTCTACCTCACTAGGATTAGATTCTGGGTAAAAGCATACTCCATCTGTTTCTGAGATTCATACACATATTACACAGGAATGCGGGTTGGGGCAAGGCTACGGAGGGATTTTGTTGCCAAGATAGCTGAAATAGATCTGTCTAGAGAAACTCTTTTGATATTCTTGATGCAAAAACTAAGCAAATTTCCTTTTCAAACTGTTCTCAACACATCTTTGGAGAAAGGTTTATTGCTTCCCATTGTGCGAGATGAGGTCTTCCACTGAGGATACACCTCAATCCTGAGCATACGTAGCATAAAATATGGAAAAGGTAATCCCCATTTTACACAGGGGTTCCTAAGAATTATTCCTCAGCCTTTCCCGGCTGAGGAGTCCCCACAAAGGTGTAATACTGGAAGCTATGGAACTATGCTGCTGGCAGACAGCATGGCAGCTCAGACCATGCCCACATACTTAGGTGCAGTTTGTGAGCCAGGATGATGAGCTTGATCTGCTTGTTCATTCATTCATTGATATCCCCTTAGCACCCCACATATGGTGTCTGGTACCTCCCTGACTTCATTAAACGAGCAAATCAAATGCCTTGGTTTACTAAACAAAGTACAGTGTGTTTTGCAAGTGGGGATTTTGGCAGTTGTGTTGCTTCCCCAGCTGCAGTTTCATTTTTTTTTTATATATATAGATAGAGATACACACACACATGCACACACACATATATATGTATGTATCTATGCAAGGTGACTTTTTAAGATGACCATTAATCCAGAGGACTAGATTTCCCAGTCATCTTCTCTTACTCTGCATTTGGAGCAACATTGTGGTCGAAGCCCCTGTGATTCTCTGTTCTGTTCCAGCTATAGCACATGTTTTCTCTTAGCCTCTGCCATCATCCTACCCCTTAAAGGAGACATTAAGCAGTTATGGAGCAGTCACACCCAATCACTTAGCAGGCAACAGATACTTATTTAATCATTTTAGGCTGGTTCCCATCTTTCTGTTCTGGTTTGGGTGACATTAAAAAGATCCCATGAATTACTGTCCATATAAAATTTTTGGTCAGTTATAGATTTATGTCCATCAGTGGATGAAATTCAGGGTGAACAGAACATTTTCCATATCATCTTGATCAGAATAATTTGTAAGGTTTTATTGCTATTGAATTTAAATCCTACTTCTGATTTGACCTTGAAATGCAAACTGTACATTGATATTTAACAGGAATATCCCTTTTCCAGACCTTTTTTATTCAAATTAGTTTGCCACAGCCAATAGACTGCATGCACAGAAGTGCCACATCCTATTGGGTTCTCATCTTCCTTGACTGAAATCCACAAAACTAAACATGTTCAAAGCTTTTTTGCACATTAAAACTGCTTCATTAAACATTACCATGGGTATATGTATTTTTTTCCTTCTTTTTAATGCGTCCTAGTTTTCTTCATGTATTTAAAAACAAACAAACAAAAAGCAGTAGGAAAGTTTCAAAAAAGATAAGCATGACAATTTGTCTCCTGGATGCAGACAGCCATTAGCTACAACTTAGCTTCCTTACTGCAGCTATTTAGAATCTTGAGTAGATAACAGTGACTTTCATTGGTAATAGCAGGTTTATGGAACCATCATTAAAAAAGAGCAAAGTGGCCTTGATCAATGTTTTCAACGGATGAGGTACATACTTGCTTTCCACCAATATCAGACATGCATCACTACTTTTCCTGCCTGTCCTTTTTTTTTGAGAAAAGACATAAATTGTGACCAAGGGAAGATTAGCTCTTTTCTTGAGGCTCCCTGCTATCAGTTTTGATGGAACAGAGAGAGATGCACACAAAAACTCCCTGCTCCACACTTTGCTCTTTCCTGACCAGTTCCACTTCAGGTCTCTAAATGAAGACTTGGATTATTTGGGCACCAATAGTGCCATTTTCTATTTTGGAAAAAATCAACATGATCATTTTCTTTGACACATTAAAGTACAGATTGTGCCTGTCCTAGAAAAATCATCACTGAGGAACAAACAAGCTTCGTTATCAGAAGGGGCATCACTAGCACCACAAGGATTAATAGATTATTTTCAGCTTCCAATTCCAGTTGAAGACATAGAAGTAACTTTTTACTTTCTCTAACATCATTTTGGTGTATTTTCTAAAGTTAATTCTGTCAAAAATAAAAAAGCAAAGCATAAAAATATCCAACTTTATAAACGCTTTCAGCAACCCATCAAAACCTTTATGAGTGAGAGCCATAAAACATACCTCCTACCTCTGAATTTCCGGGAGCACCTCAACGGAAGTGGTAGCAAACAGCTTCTGAATACCCCAGTAAACCAAGGCAGCCAGCTAAGTCAGGCCCCCAGATGAAACTCTAAGCAGTGCTGACCCCCATCCTTCTTCTGACTTTCTACTCCCCTCAGCTGGAAATTTATTTCCCCCTTCAGCTTCACAGTCCCAATCCCAAAGACGGAAACACACCTGCATCAAGTTTCATGCTGAATTAAAGCACTGCACTGCCTATTGTGCGAGGCTGTGTATGCTACCTGGCAGATAAATTTCTAATGCTTATTGAAATATGGGGCTCTATCTACACTGTTCCATGTATTTTAGAGTAAAAATTGACTTCTATCTATAGAGTACAAAACTGCATGTACAGAAGTTGAGAAGAACGGAAGACAGATGAAGAAACTAAGTAATGAATGACCTCCCTAGTCCTATTCTGTCAGTGTGTTTCAAACTATGCATTTTCATGCTGCTTTTTAGTTACTTGTAAGTGCTTTTAAACCCCAGGCATGTTCAGGTTTGGATTAGGACAAATACATTAAAACCACTGTCATTGTCTACTCAAGAACCTGTTGGACATGACCAGGAGAGTGTTTATGTAAATTTTAAACCTGTCTTGTAAAGCAAATTTTACTGTTTATAAAAATTTGAGTTCTTTTAACATCCTTTTGACCTCTTCAATTTCTTTTTTCTGTCAGAATAGGTGACTCAGTTGTTTCTAAGATTATTCACTTACAAGATCTGCATAGAAAGTGCCAAGACCCCTGGTCCTTGCTTCTAACTTCCAGATAGTAATAAAATACTTAATGTTTTCATAGATTTGCTAACTCTATCTGACAATCTGAGTAACAGATGTATCAGTTAAATTCGGTTTTGCTGTGAAGAGCCAGTTTATCAACATACATTGAGAAAACAGCATGGCCAGATTCCTTTTATCAGTGTAAAAACTGGGGCAAGCTACTAGTTTTCAAGCTCAGCAGGAGGTTAGTAATGACTTGCTCAAGGTGAATCATCTCTCATGTCTAAAGATGAGTCTATCTTGATATACACTTAATGAGGAGAAAATCTGAGTCCTTCAAATTTCAGCTGTTTATATGAGCTTTTCATATTTGTAATAGAATCTGAGATTCCTCAGAAAGAAGAAATCTCAAGAATCATTTGCACAGATGTTGTTTTTGTCCCAAATGGACATAAAACTTCATTTAAAAAATACAAATTATTAATTCTGGCAATCTGCTGAACTTTGGGAAAAATATGTGAATAACACTAATACAGCAGTAAACATTTACAAGACTGAAACACAAGTTTCAATTTTCTTAATTTCTAAAATTATCAGAATGATTCTTTTACTCATGTTAAGACAATCAGCTTTGGATAAACTACCCTTCCTTTTTTGCCAGCTCTTTATCTGCTCTTGAGAAAAGATATGGAACACATTTTCCTAGCTTGAATGCCTTCAGGTAGAATGCCTTTTAAAGTTTTCTGCATCAAATGACCTTTATGAGTTTGTCTATATCAGTCAGATGTGTGAAGAGCGGAAGCAAAGACCAGTGAGAGGTGAGTATGCCCTATCAAAACCTGCTGATGTTTGGAACAAACATGGTTGAAAAACAGTCAGACAAGAGAAAGAAAATGATAGGAGACAGCAACAGAGATACCTGAAAGTGCCAGGTTTTACACACTTCACAGCTGGGGATCCAGAAGATAATATTGCGGGAGAGATTTACAAGCATTGTAATACTTTGTAAACTCCAATAAACTGGTAGTGTACAAACCCACACAGATGCCTGTCCTCATCCATAGCTTCTTAAAACCTCCTATGGAAGGGATATGTTTGCACAATGGGACTCATTGCCTTGAGTATGAGTAAACCTGCCAGAAACCTTTCCAGCCAGTGGAGACCCTCTCCCTGTCCAGATGAGGTGACCTAACAGGATGCTATTGAGCAGCAAATCCAGATGCTATCCCTCCCAAAGCTATGGATACCTAAGTGCACACATATGGAACTGATGAGGCACTGTGAAGCTCCCAGCTGGCCATAAACCTATAATTTTTCTCTTTGTTATTGCAAAAGAGTTGTAAGTGGGTTAAATATTAATGCAGTAGAAACACCTTGTCCTTTTACCTATGATTACACTGGAGGAGGAAACCTGCAGTCTTCACTGTAAACATAAAATACTAAAAAAGGACACCTACACTTGGAAATCTTTCAAGCATCCTGAAGTCTGTTGTTACACCTGTTACAACAGAAGTGATTTCATCTCAATGCGTAGTAGGTGTGAAGAACTGAATAAGCAGATAGATATACTTTACAAGTCATGAAATATATCACCACTATTTCCACATTGCTAAAACATGCTGGTGGTGAAATGGAAATAAATACTTCAGAGCAACAAGAGCAAATATTCTTATTTTTTAACAAGCACCATATTTGTTTTTAATTGTAAATGGTCCAATCTCACTATTTGGTTATCTATGCGTAAAGTATAAAGTCATCAAAACCCCTTCCTGATTCTTGGTGTTCAGCAACAGCTGGGAGATATGTGACCATGAATAGAAACGAATGAAAGCTAAATCATGTGTTAATCATTTCCAGAACTAGGTCAAACATAAGCTCTCTCTTGATGCTTACAGACACAGCTGTCTGTCACAGTCATCTTCTTCAACTGTCATTAGACTACAAGTGACAAACTAACAAGTTGCAGGAGCTGTTGTACCAAGCATCTCTGTGAAACCTGACTCACTCAGAACTGCCTTTGCAGGAGCAACAGTGAATTTCCACTTCACTCTTTACTACAGAGATGTCTTCAAGTCACCATGCTGTGAGTGGGTTGAGTGATTACTATTACTGACTTGCATAAAGCAGAGAGTGACTCCTGCCCTTGCCTAGAATAGTTCTGTCTTTTTCCTGTTTGAAGCCTGGATAAAATGCTCCAGCTATTTGCAATATATGTCACTGGCTAGATTTTGCGGGTAAGATTGTTTCTATGATTCTTCCAGTTCCTAAACTTCTTGTACTGTCTTTTCCCTTTTTAATTAATCTCTTTTTCCTTTAGATTTGTGCAGCAGTGGCAGCACAGAAGGGTCTCTGTTCTGAATAGGGCACTTGATCCTTCATGTGATACCATAACAGTGTTTATCAGCACAACAGATCCCCACAAAAATGTGATGGGCAGAGAGCTGGACTGGTTTTTAGATATAAAAAGTGTAGTGCTCTTCTGTATCTAGTTTAATATTGGAACAATTATGTACTTCAGTGGAGCTGTAGCTGACTGTATTGATTGTAAATGACTTTGGAAACAGAGCCTAGCAACATGAATAGCTGAAGCAATCATCAGGACTAAGAAGGACTTAGGAATTTAAATTGTAGAAAATGTAGTTTTCATTAAAAATATCTATATGTTCTGATTAAGATTAAGACATAAACTGTTCAGCCAGACCAAAATGTTTGTGTTTATGGCACTGTCATACATGTGCCCAGGGGGCTGTGAAAATTTAGAAAGACTTTTCTGTTCCAAAGAAATGTTTAGTTGTTGTTTAAAAGCCACACTGCCTTCTTCAGCATACTCCATTTGCCCTGCTGCCCAGAGCAAAAGATTGATGGCAAACCATGTGCAGATGGCAATACTTTCTAGTGGAGGAGATACAGGAGCTTGAGAGGGAAAGAAATCTTAGAGACACAAAGTTCTTAAAGATTTGAGCTTTTTAATCCCAGATGATTTTTAACTCCTTCCTCTCGAGGTTTTTTAATGCCATTATTAGTATAATCCAGAGGTATCCTATGTTGTAGGGGAAATGGAACAAGTGGCAGGAAAAAAAGTAAAGAGTAAGCACAGAAAAAAAAAGAAGGTGAATGATTCCTTGGCAGGCACATAGGAATCTTACCTACCTGGCCCAGTGCTCTGGAAACTAGGAAAAATGAAGCCAGTAAATGTCTCCTAAATTGAATTCTCTCTAATGAGAGACCTATGTCAGAGGCTGCCTGGTCAGTGCCTGAAACACAGGTGGTGGCATTCTTATTCAAAAGTACTAGGCATGTATGAGATTATTATTGCTGCAAAAGCATAAAGTATGGGCTGTTTGTTTTCTATTTTTACATACTATGCACAGTTTCTGCTTTTAGCAGTGATTCACTGGCCCAGATTTTGGTCTAAATACCAGTTAGAAGAAACAAGAATAATCCTAGTCAAGCAAAGGAGTTACATTAAGCCTGCATTAAAAGAAAGTTTACCACCTATTTTGCTTATGTACAAGTGATTACAAATTTACAGCTCGCACTTTCTTCCTTTCTCTCCCTTTCTCTTCTTTATTTCTTTCCTTCTTCACACCTCTTATGACTGAGTTGCTCACTCAGATGTTTAGAAATCTGAAGAAATGATAAACTGGAAGAATGGCTGTCAGTAGAAAATTAGAAGGTGCAATCCAATGAAGCATATGGACAAGAAGTCACTGAAACCATGCTACAAACTTAAAGAGAAAAAGTGAGAAGGTAACTAAACCTGGCCTCACCTTCTTTTCACAATAGTACTCAAGAAGAAGCATGTCTTTCTAACTCAAAAGTTCTGTCTCTTTTTAAGACCAGATTTACTGTGAGTTGAGCTTGTATAGGCTGCAATTGCAAGTGTATTATTTGTATCATGAGCAGACATACAGAATGTAGAAGGTTGGGATTTTGGCATTGCTGAGTATCTTCATCCAAAACGAAACCAACCTTAACTCTCAGAGACAGCACAAAGTAAATAACAGTAAGAAAGAGGGTTCAGTTTGGAATAATTCTAATCTAGTTTATGCAAATTATTAGCTGTTCTAATAGCCCAAACTTGCATTTGAGGATGCAATAGTGTCACACACACAATGGCACCAGTGAATGTATTTTTTTTTAACTAAATATTATATATGTGGAGTCTCAATGTTTTTCTTGAAGTGCCTGAGTGATTTATCTCAACAGATTTCTGCACTACGGTATTTCTTAACCAAAAGGTTTTCAAAGGAAGCAGTTTAATGCAAACTCTCAATATGCCACATTTTGGCAGTGATTGCTTAATGCAGCAGTGCACTAATGAATTGCTCCACTGCATCCTCTGATCATGAATATGAATCGGAGTACTATAAACTGAACTCAATGTACTGATAAGTGACTGCATCTGATTGCGCTAGCAGCCAGATGATTGTTTCATTAATAAGCTGAACTATTAAAAGATGGAGAATAGGAAGCCAAGCCCGCTTTGCATTGCCTGAGTTGCTTTGCTTGCATCTTTCTAGGCCTACCAGAAACCTCTGGAAACTTGTGAAAGAAAATACACACACACACACAAAAATGTTTCACAAATGCACCTAAGACAAATAACAGCTTCAAGGCTCAAATTCTGTTTCTGATTATGTGGATATGACTCCTTTGTGGTTGGAGCTTCTGTTTTAATATGGGGTAATCCAGATTTTAAAATTAAGGAATTATACACATCCTCCGCTTCTCAGTGTTCCCTATTCTGAGTATAGGAGCCCACAGAAGCCAGCTCCTAATATTTCTAACAAGCTCAACTATGCTGAACATCTAAATTCATCAAACAGAGGACCACAGATTGACAAAAAGCATGTTGCAAACACATCCTTTGGAATAACAGTAACCTGTTAGAAATACTTTTTAATTTTGATGCTTTCAGAGTCTTATCCAATGTTAAGTATTGGCATGTCAAACTCCATTATTGTTTACTAGCATCACCATTTTGTTTTGCAGTATAAGTATGGTCACATCTTAGCTGGAGACAACTTCAGTACAAGGTCCACAATGAGACATCTAGATCAGTTGTAGAGCCTATAATGGTTCTAGACCTCTGACCCTATAGTAATATGAAATGTGGCATATTAAAAATAAAATAGAAAGAAAAAAGAAAACCAAAAAGGAAAAAAAAAGAAGAAAGCCATTTCTTGAAAGCTTAGCATCACAGTTGGACCAGAAAAGTGTAGCGTAAATCTGTGGTCAACACTACTATGGCAATTCTGCCTCTAGAGGGCATTACAAGCTAAATGTTTTCTCAGACAAGTGAGGGGAGTACCCTGGATCAGCCCAGAAGGCAATTCTTAAAATTACCCAAATTTAGAGATTTTCTGCGTTTACAACATCAGCTATGTAGGACTCAAACAAAACTATTGGGCAGCAACACTGAAAGATCCTCAATCCACTGAAACAGATTTGGTGTGAAAAGATGTTACCAGACATTTCTAATATCCCTGAAGCTCCTCATGATGTGAGATGTTGTGAGCAACTTTTAGCACATTGCTGTTCCATTTTAATGACTTTGCCTACATCCTTTTCCTGAGTGCTGTTATCCCCAGTGGGGGTAAAACCAGAAGATCATTGGTCATCAGCACAGTCTTTGAATCCTTAGCACCTGGCATGTAGGCGAGCGTCTCTGATTTAGAAATAAATTACATTATTATCTGACTCAACATCTATGATCTACACAAATTGCTAAGATATCTATGGACATAAAATATTAGATTCCAGGCTTTTTATACATTAGACAAATGTAGACATATGTATCAGAGATGCTCTGTTAGTGAGCTGGTATGACACGTTCTTCCCTCCAAGTGCTGCTTCCTAAAGGTATTTGGTAAGCCTCCTTAGCCATGCAGTATGAAACAGTCCAACAGCATATCTTTTTCCTTTGTACACGTGGACTGAACCAGTCCAAATCACAAAAAATATTTGTGTTCCTGTGGCTAAAAAGCAAGGATCAGGCATGTCTTGCTGCATGCTGAGGCCATATTTTGTTATGACAGAAAACAGCAACCAGGTTGCCTGGGTGTAATCTGGTTATGTATGTTTTACTATTCACGTTTGTTCAACTGAGTGGGGCAATCAGAGTCATTGCACTTCTTTGTCCTAAGACTGATACACAGCTTCTTATGTTTGTCCATTTCTCTGGCATCACAGTGATTCCCTTGGATTTTTAGATATGTTGTGAGTAGTTTGCTGAATGCCACAGTCAACTGCATTTCTAAGAGGCTACAGATCTTGCAGACTCATCAATATCCATGAGTCCATTCCACATTTTCAGTGTTCCTTTCCAGTGCCTTTATCTCCATCCTATGTGTTAAGGTTCTGCAGCATGAGAATAGATTATAACATCTCCTATAAAACAGAAAAATCTCTGATGAACTAAACACCATTCAGTACTAGAATGTTGTAAACCAACAGCTTTATTAACAAGGAAACCCTACAGTAAATGGAATATTAAAAATACATTACTTGAATGTATTACAAAAGTAATTTTATAATTCAAATTGATATGGTAAACTATATCCATTAGAAAGAAAAACATGGGTAAAATCATACAATCACGTAGCATTTATACTGATAGACTGGTAATATAATGACATGATCAAAAATCGTACTGCCTTGTTCACTATATTATTGCAGTGAATAAAAATATCAAAATCAGCTTTAACTGGCTTTAGATAAGAACTGTAAGTTTGCTACAGGCAAACATTTTGCTTTAAACAAGAGCACAAACCAAAATGATCCTTGCCAGACAGACATGTTCACTTGGTTGATGCAGAGAGCTATGCAATGGAAGTGGTGATATATTCCGGGGCCACAGAAATCAGGTCCACCCCAAGGGCTACAATTTATCTTTGCTCTCCTTTCATATATACTGCAGAGCTGCTAGCACTCACTTCTGAATTATTTCTGATTCATTCATTATGTCAAATTCCTCTATATCGCAAAAACCTACTTGTGTCACCTGCACTATATTATATATTATGAGCTTTTGTAATCAAAGGAGTCCGACATACCTAAGGTGCCCAAAGACTAGATTCTTAAATTATTACTAGCTGTTCCTCTTAATACTGGGAGTTTTCCCTATCAGTCAATCAGCCTCATCCATATGTAGAAAAACTGAAAAGCAGGTTCTCTAGTCCATGTTTGCAAAGGTTCCTGGACTCTGCAGCACCTGCATGGGATTTGAAAACTAAAAAAGAAGTCAAGATCCATCTAAACTTTCAGAGATTGATATGCTTTTATATTTAAAAATATTTTCAAGCTAAGCCTCTGTTAACTCTCTGCATCTGTTTATATGCACTTTAAGAAAGTAATGAAAATAATAAGTCTCTACATAATGGAAGAGTTGAAAAAGGCCCTACTAGAATAATTCTCAAATGGTTTGTATGAATGTCCTGAATAAGTGCTGAATGTACTTAATGAGAAATTAAACATTTCTGGGATTACAGTGTGGCCACACAAAAGAGTTTGGATGTAATATACCAACGAATGATATAAATTCTATGTGAACTTAAGTAAAGTATGGGACTCCCTAAGAAATACAGTTTTCAAAATAACCCCAAACCTGCCAGGTACTGTGGGTGCTACTGTATTCATTTTGGGGGTGTTATTTGTCTAATAAAATGATCAGACCTGCTTTAGTAGAAGACTTCTGCAAGTAGCTATCTATCTGCTTAGAAACAGGAAAGTTTTGTTTCTTAAGAGGCAGACAAGTATGTATGCATCAAAGAATTAGAATCAGAAGTGTTGGTTTTAACCTCCATCTGTGCTCCAGACCCTTAGCTGCAAGCACCACTGTCAGCACAGTATAGGCTGCATGGTTGGCTTTGTTTTGTCCTGGGGTCAGAGATACTGAAAGGAGGAAAGAGAAAGACAGACTAATCTGATAAAGGCATTGCTGATTCTAATCGGACTGATGGGAAACTATGGTATGAAGTTAAAGAGGCAACACAGGGTGAATTACTGTGATGAACTACCTTAAAGCTGAAGCAATCAAATAGATAGCTCTCACATATAAAAATTACTGTGGCATCTTTATTCATCAACAGTTTTGAATGAGTTTCTCATGTTCAATCCCTTCCAGGAACAACTAAAGCACTCTGATGCACTTGATCAGATTAAATCTTATCGGGGAGATGCAGCCACTGAAGTGCCTGTTTCTCAATTCCCTGAGTTAATGTCTCATTGCCATGCAGAAGAATAAACTTTTCAAAGCTTGAAAATGAAAAACTCCAGTAAGTAACAACAGTACATCCAGGTGCCCGCACTCGTAACCTACTGCAAAGAAACTGAAATAGCTTTTACTCTGGTATGTGACAGCAGTAAAACTTTTTCACATCAGCTGACAGCTGAAAACCTGCAGAAGTGAAATTTGTGACTCTTAGTTCAGAAAGCATTCATAGAAATAGACTTCTCAGGGAGGTTTTCTGCACATTTGTAGGAGGACAAAAGAATCACATAAAAAAAAGCAGTACAAAAAATGACAGATAAAGAGACATATTTGATTCAAATATAGCCAAATGATATGAAAATCAAACATGTAATCCTAGAGAATTCAGCACAGAACTGTAAAAATTCACTCACGTGATTTTAACAATTAGGTTATGACTTTCTCTTAAGAAATACTGAAGTCTTTCCGTGATGCTTGAATTATTTGAGTCTTTTAAAGTTAATGGGTTCAAAAGATATCCAGTGTTTTGCAGAACTGGACACTAGGGAACACAGTGAACAATATCAGTTTGTGTGATCAAATGTGTTCTTCTTTGCTGAGCACATGTGATTATGTAGTCACATAACTGGGAAATAGGATTGCATCCCTTTACAGAAAGAGAACTTTATGGGACATTCAATCAACATACTGCCATGCATTTGCTGAAATACATTTATTGATCACTCATTAGGTGTCATATTGTGCAGTTTAGAGGACAATTACACTATCTGCCCAGTACTGGAGTAAGTTTTTCCATACTTTTCAAAGAGAACAACTGATGGTAACACTCTTTGAAAGTCCTACAGAAACAAGAGAGACAAAAAAAGTGTTAGGTTTGGCTTTCGTTGTTTTACCTTTTTTTTTAAACGTATTTTAAAGCTCTAAATATTGTCTTTTGGTTACATTTCATTATCTAAGATACGGTGCAAATTATGAAAAATAATGTATATGAAACATACATTTTGACATTATATGTACATTACCTTGAAGAAGAGCACAAGAATTGATTCATTTAATTCCAAGCAAATACCCATTTCAAACTCTAATTACAGGCACTGCAAAATTTTCCTGCTTTAAAACTAGGACTGCAGCAACAGGACAAGGGACAATGGGCTTAAACTTAAATGAGAAGTTCAGGTTGGATATAAGGAGGAAGCTCTTTAGGGTGAGGGTGCTGAGGCATTGGAACAGGCTGCCCAAAGAAGTTGTGAATGCTCCATCCCTGGCAGTGTTCAAGGCCAGGCTGGACAGAGCCTTGGGTGACATGGTCTAGTGTGAGGTGTCCCTGCCCATGGCAGGGGGTTGGAACTGGATGATCTTAAGGTCCTTTCCAACTCAAACCATTCTATGATTCTATGGTATGCAAAATTGTATTCTCCTCCCTGGCAAGCAAGTAGGTTAAGGATAACAAGATATCTTTGCAATATTTTACCTTTTCAACCTTGGTTCACATTAAAACATGGGTATTAAAACAGCTGCATGAGAAATGGAAAAAATTAATATACATTAAATAAGTATTCATGGCAACAAATTGATTGGGAGCTCTGGTAGAAAGGAGGAGTTTTTTTCCAGGAAAAGTTCTTGGTTATTACATTCAAGTTTTTTAAATGAAAATGCTTACAAATCTAAATTGAATATGAGAAATGAAAGTGAACCTGTAGCTAAGAGTACAATGTAAATACAGCCAACAAAAAAAGGAAGGAAAGTGAGGTATTCTAAACAGCATTTGGATTTAGGTATTTACTAATAAATGTTCATGGTAAATGATTAGCAAGTCCATAGTGTTTAAGATCAAGGTTTGAAAGCATTCTTTATAAAATTATTTTCTTTGACCTTGAAATACAGGGAATAGGATCAGCAATACAAAATCTTTGGTTTCCCTTTCTACAAGTAACGTGCCATAGATGAATTATTAGCTTTACAGGATCTGATGGTTCTTTTTGAAGGAAGAACTTGGCCTGGACACTTTCTACTGTTTTCTATTGCCAAGTAGTTTGCCAAAACCACTTTTGCCAGTGAAACAGCATGGCAAAGCAATGTCTTCATAAGATGTCTGAGGTCATGAGTGAACAAATGCTAGTATTCTTACCTTTTCAACCCATTTTATGATTTCAAAGATTTGGTTTTCTCTTAAAAACAGAATGAAAACCTTTTTTTGTTTTCTCTCTGAAAAATGACATGCAGAATTATCATTCCCTGGATAATTTAGATTTGGCTACTTCACAGCCCACGGTTCACCTGAATCTCTATAAACAGACAGATCAACTAGGACATGCAAACACCAACATGGCCCTCCTGAGTCTGGTCTGCACTGTGTATTGCCAAACTGAGATCACACCATTTCTTACACCTCAAACTTAAATTTATTTAATGTGTTTCCTCCAACATTCTGGCACAAGGTGAACATAAATAATTAGAATTAAATACCTTGTGTGGTGTGAAAGCGAGTACTGTGCCCTTTTTAACTGTTCACATGATTTATTTTTTAATGTTTCTCTATGCCTTGTACCACCTGATTTCTTGCCCACCAGAAACAGCTTATTTGCATGTTTTCATATTATACTTTAAGAATAGCACAGGATTTCAATTTTCAGTGTGTGTTTAGCATCACAAGCACCTTCTTACTGCAGGAAAAGTTGTCCATATAATTATAATAATAAATATTATTATAGCTTCAGCATAACTGCAAATAGTTTCCTTCTAAAGTGAAGCTAGTTATCTTTAAATCAGTAAATTAAACAGGCTAATATTGTTCTTGACAGTGGGAAAAAACCCCAACCCTCATTGCTGAAAAAGCAAACAGATAATACATCTATAATTTAGGATTAATTCAGAGCAGAATACAGTATCTTTTCTTTTGAAAACAGGAAGTATATCTTTCATATACATGCAAGAGATTAGGTACAAATAAACAAATAAAGCAGTGAACTTGGGGTAAGAAGGGGAAACCAGTGAAAGGTTGTTGTGGTTTACACCCCCCACATCAGGATAGAATTGGGAATGGTAAATCTGAGCATTGAAGAAGTCTTCATTTGCTGGAGCAGACGGCTTTCGCTATTAGGATGCCTGGCCAAACAAAAACAATCAGCTGCCAAAATTAGCTCCTTGGGACGATTTAGGAGCCTTTGAAGTGAGCAGTTTTTTGAGCTGGAACTAAGCCCAGGTCCAGCTTCAAACTCAAATCAAAATGACAAAGAGGAAATTTTCTGTGCCACACGCCCCCTCAGTGTAAGATTGCTTTGGGTTGGCAGCTGTACTGTTTATCTTGTTATTTAAAGCTATTTCACTAGAAACTCACAACAGAGCATTTAAACAACTGGCTCCGATTATGACGACAGCAGTTATGTTTGACCACATTCAAGAAACATCACACAGGCTGATGGATAAATAAAAGTCTTGCTGGCTTTACAGTTAGACTAATTAAGGGAGTTTAGAATGTGTGCTAGATAAATGTACAGTATGCAAGTAAAATACAAATATCTTTTTAAGAAAAGAACCCCAGCCATTTCTGTGTTTGAAGATACAGATTTTAATCAGGTTTCAAGAGTGTGAGAAAGTAAGGCCTGAAAACACCACTTGGCCTTGCAAGATCTACCTCACAGCACTGAAGAGAGTCTACCCCAATGTATCATTGCGGCAGCATAAAGGGAAAGGAATTGGAAGCCAAGTTCTCATGTCTATCTGATTTGATGGTGAAATATAGGTTCAAATCATGCACTGAAGCACTGCAATGCACTCACTGCTGGTTGATTCTGGTAGAGTGCCAGGCTTATTTGAGTTTTAGCTGATTGCTACATAGCTTAGAAGTTGTGAAGTTATGTAGATAACACTTCTGAAGCTGCAAGAACGAAAGTGGTGAGTGGATTGAAGAAAGGCTTACTCAAAATTACTTTAGCATTAGTCTCTCATTGTTGGTAGCTGGAACGGATTAGTTTACAACTGTGAATTCCTACATCTTGGTGAGTTTGACCCTACAGTTTTGCAGACTCAGGATCACAAGAGTATGGAGCTCAACTTTATGGAATTTTTCCATTCCTAAATCATGCCATATAATCCTAAGCATCAGAGACTTGCAATTCTCAGGACCAAGACCTATTTTTAAATTCCTAACTGAAGTTAATGGAACACTTCCTTTTTAAACTTGTCAGGCTTTGACTCCTATCACTCTAGTGAATTGTAAGTGACTGAAGTTCAACTGATAGAGCTTAAGAAAACCCTTTCAATATATTTGACTACTTGACTGTAATGTCTGCTCATCAGTTCTAAACAATGGAGTCAAAAAAGGTGACATAAAGCCACCAAAGATTTGTCTCTATCAGCATACTCCGATGTCATAGATTAGACTTGCCAAATGTTCACATCTTTGGAACGTTATTATGAAAGCAAATTCTAAAGAGATTTTACATACATAAATACAGACCACGTGCAAATAACATTGGGAAACCAATGACACCCTGTAGACCTACATATCAGCTTGAAGGCCTTTGAAAATGTGTTCCCTCATATTCTAGTGTTAAACTTGCACCAACAGTGTTTGTTTCCAAACAATTTTGAAAGTACCATACAATTTCCTGTAATACAAAAATGCATTTTGGAATAAGAAAGGAATTACAATTAAGTTATCTTCTTGGAAATAGAATTAAGGAGAAAGTCAGCTGCTTTGGACCAAAGCAAGAATAGGCAAACAGCAGTAGCACATCTACTCAGAGATTTTAAGGGAGAAAGTAGCATTCTGACCATTTCTTCTCAGCTCCTGCATACACACACTGGGCAATTTCCTATAGCAAATCTATCAAGTCCAAAATAATAACCACACGATAAACTGGGATTAATAAGCTTACAATAAACTTATGCTACCTGATTTACAGCTTTGCATAGTCTTTCTCCGTAATGACAAGCTTGGATTTTGTTGCATCAACAGAGATCTGGTTGCATGAATGGACATTAAAGTTGCATTAAATGGTGTGAATGCGGATTTCCTGCATAGGTTAGAAGCAGCATGTGAAGATGTTTCAAAGATACTTGTATAATGAAAAGTATTCCAGCCATAATGGTGATTCAGACTAACAAATCCCCTTCTGAGCCAATCCAGCAATACTGAACACACTGTATATAATTGTATGATGCAGCCACTACAGCATATGCTATGCAAAATGTAAAACCAATCCATGAAAAGTTTGGATCCCAGAAAACCCTTTTTTTCTAGTGCTGGGATTATAGCTATTGCCCCTATACAGACCTACAACTGTAGGTAACATCTGTTAAGAATCAATGGCAGAAGAAATGACTGAAAAGTGGGCACAGCTGCTATAATCCTAATTCTATCTTCATGCTATTTCATTTGAAAACCAGGCACTGCCAAATGTCACTGTACAGCCATAGTCCACAATCCCCTCTGTTAATACTAAGTGGTTATATTTAAGTATTTCCTATGATCCTAATGCTTGTAATAGTGAAATGAGAGTTTTAAATTGAGCTGTCACAGGAAGCCTCCTGACCTATTAATAGCCATGGAGGACCCTAACAAGGAAGCAAAACAGATGGCAAGCTGTTATACAAGTAAAATGTTGATCCAGCTAACTTTTATTCTCAGCAGATTGATCAATACTGGTTAACAATACTTCCAACTAGTACAGGGCCTTCTGACATGACAAAATCGGTGTAACAACCCATTCTGTCAATACAACACAAATGTCATTTCAAGTGCTCAAAACCCACTAAGCTATCCTAAAAAAAGATTGATTTATCTGCTCCAGTGTTTCTTTGGGGCAAACTTTTCTCACAACTGAAACCAATTAGTGGGCCTGGCACTTGTAGTGCAGAATGTAGGTCAGCATCAAGTAATAAAAAAGTATTGACTTTTCTCTGTCTGTAAGCAGCGTGAAAGGGGTGCCATGGCCTTGTCGTATATGAAAAGAGCTCCATTAATTTCACTTATTTCAACTAGGGCTGTCAAATACTAATGCTTCTACTGCACTTTTCACACAAAGTACATTGACAGCAATCCTGGCCCCAGTGAAATAAGTTTACAATATTTCAGTCAGTGAAAGGAATACTATAATTTTTAATTCCCTGTTGTACATTTAGTCTCTGTAAGCAGCACCACTCATAAGACCTATTGAGAGATATGAGCTGGGACATTAATAATGGCTACACACTTCTTCCCATGGGCAACAGAACCTAATTCTTGGGCATAGCTTCAACAGCTAATTAGCTATAAAGTTCGGGACACAGTTGTTTTGGCATAACTCTGCTTTTGTGCTGGTGGGCACAGACTGCCAATTTTGCTTTCTGCCACGCAGAAATACCCAAAACCAAGGAATAGGTCTGCTGCAACTTAAGGCAATAAAATTGAAAAGCTAATGTGTTAACCAATTGGGTCAACTAGCCCTTCAAATAAGAGATAATAATAAAAGCCTGGATTATGCCTTAGGGACTGGATCTCATTGTGTCAGCAGAGAAGTATTGACTTCCAGGGAAAACCGTGCCTAATCAGAGTTCCCTGCGCTACAGTGGACAAGTGACCACTGCTGTGATGACGGGGTTGGAAATACACCTTCTCCTATTCAGCTTGCCAACACAACGCAGAGAAGAATGAGGAGCCACTATTTATTTCTTCTGTTACCTGTCTACTACTGCGAGCAACTCTAAACCCTCTAAATTTTGTTCTCTTAAGTGCAATGAAAAAAACTATGCTTTTGTGAAGACGTTATGAGCTTCTCCATATTGTGAATCAAACCAGCAGCGGTCAAACTGCCCTAAAATTATATGATCCTGTTCTGCTCTTTTCTCTGCACTTCATCTGCTGAATTGCCTGCCTTTTTGGGGGAAGTGATGTTTATGATTCTTCTTGACAAGCTTGAGGGCTCTGAGTGTGATGTCGAACTCATTCCCTAATTACCTCCTGCAAATGCAAACATCACCAGTAGCAATAAAACTCTTTGATTTAAAAAGACTGGGTGACTATGGTAGAAGGCAATTTTCTGCTTGCTTTAATGACTTCGTAAGTGCAAGTCTTACCCTTTGAATCAACTTGCTATTAGATCTTAAAATAAAATGATATTGTATAGCCATCATAAAAGGCAACTTTATAACCTTCTGTGTTATGCTTATATCAGGCAAGTTTTTTCTGCTTCTTAGTTTTAGTCTTTTATTGACATTATGATAATGTGTTGCAAAAAAAAAAGCAGGAAATTATGGTCACAGTAGGAAATCTAACAACAGTATTTTAATAGCCTATCTTCTAAACAGAAAGAGAAAACATTAATTGCTATTTAATTTGTGCAACAAACATTTACACTTAAATTTTCATGGTGATTTATAACTATCACTGACACATTTCATCTTTTGGAATTCTAAATGAGGAAACCAAACTCAAATAGTGCTTGCTGGAAATTATGAAAGATTTCTAATTATGGGTCATGAATTTGAAAAACCACTGACCTGATAATCACATAGGTTTAGATACATCCTGCTTGATGTGTCCAGTATGAGCAGCACAACAGTGTGTGCTCCTCTGTGACAGTCTAACATGGAAATTATAACTTTATTCCTCCCTTTCTGTAGTATTCTGAGAAGGAAGTGTTCTGCTACTAATCTGTGCTCACTGAAGTTTGCTTTCTTAGCTCAGCAGCAAAACTGTGATAATCTGTGCTTTGGAGAACACTGGCTAACACAAGTCAAGCCCTAAAACTTCTTGTCCTCATCTGTGCAAGGTAGGAGAGGATGTTTTCTAGCCTTGAAAAGAGCCTATCTTTGCTCCTGCTTGGTTAGAAGCAGTTTGGACACAGAAAGAAAAACATATTTCACTGTACTCTTTCACATCTGTACAAATTAAGCTATGATGTGACAGAAAAGAATGATGTTTTTGAGACTGCAACAGTTTGAGCCACAGTACATGGAAAACGCAAGTATTTCTAACCGACCTAACAGATATTTAGCAATAGCTGTGTTCATTAAGGATTACAAGTCAACCCTTACAGTGCTTTCTCACATGCAAAGGCAAATTATCTTTTGGCTTTGATGCAAGCTTTGCCCAAGGAAAAAGGGGAGGGATTTAGTCCAGTGAATTACCTTTTTTTGTAGTATTGCCTCTCTAAAATAACCTGAGATCTGAAACTACCCTGTCCTTTTTGTGACGTGCAATATAAACAGCAATGAAGATTTGTGGTCCAATTTTGCATTTGTTGCACTTACTTAGTATCCCGCAGTCATTGTGGTTGCCCAAGGGGAAGGAAGGGTGGAATTCCCAGCTGCGCCCTCTAAGTTTATTTATTACATTTAGTGATGATCTGCACACCAGTCACTGTCTGGTCCCTCCTCCCACACACGTACTAGCTTTGCAATACTTTAAAAAGACATCACCCAAATTCTGTCCTGAATGTCTATATTTGAACCAAAATTGCCAAAGAGAATATCCTGTTTTTTTCGACTAATGTGCCTTTTTTTACAAGTAAATTAAATTAAGAAACCAATGTGAAATTCTCCGCAACCTATTTCATACTTGAATGCCCTTGAACTTTACTGAATCTGGGCTAAAAAGCAAATGTGCAGTTGAAACAGTTCAGTAGGTATTCAGAATCTCAAGAGGTGTTTATTTGCTATTGTCAGACAAATATCTGCTTCTTGCCTCTATTAAATCCAAGGTGGAACTATGCTTAATGCTACATTCCTGTGTACAGAAAAATAGAGAGAGCCTTAAAAGCATCTGATGAGAAAGTAAACGACATGTTTTTATCATAGTGCTTGTATTTTAAACCAAATCCTTGTTCTGCCCATCACACACACTCTGTTAGCAACAGCACCTGTATTAGAAAATAATGCACATAAGTATCTTGACTTATGCCATTTATAAGTTGCCCCTTCTGCTGTCTAAACTGTTCAACCACAAAATTCTCTTTCCAGCTGAAAATAAGCCAGTGCCAAGTGTTGACTGCCAAGACAAACTCAGCACCACTTTTAACCTGCTGGACAAAACCCAGAAATGTTTAACCTGCCAAGATCAAGTTGTAACTACATCTAACTTGCCAAAATCATGCCACTGGGATTTCAGGAGGGAAAATTCTGAGTTGAAATCCACAACTGAAAATATGTTTTATCTTATCAGGTTAAGCTGTATCTCTTAAAAAAAAAAAAAAAAAAAAAAGTTGTAATCACATTCTAAATAGAATTGATAAAAACCATGTTGATTGTGCTGTATTTGGCATGTGCAGCAAAACCAGTACTCCAGTTAGATTTCATCTGTTTTGACACTCTTCTGGATGATGCTTTCAAAGCTGATTGCCTTCTGTTACAAAATTACTAGATATGGAGATCAAAGAAGAACACTGGATGCTGTCTAGCTCAGCTTTAGCAAGGCTTCCAACACTATCTCCCAGAGAAACCTTTTAACCAAGTTGGTAAATTATAGTCTAGATGTGCAGACTAATAGATGTAATAACTGCCTGGAGTATCAGGTTCAAAGGGCAGCAATGAATGGTACTCTAAGTAGAACCTGAGTACAAATGTATTTCCTCAGGTGATATCTTGGGACACATTCTGTTTAACATCTTCATCGGTGATCCAGAGGTGGGAGATGGAATGCACTCTCACCAAGTTCATGGACAACACCAAAATAATGAGTGCCATTGATACACTTGAGGACTATTACATGAGGCAAACAGGCTAAAGAAAAGGCCTGACAGAGCCTCACAAAACAGAGTATGGACAAGTGCACCTGGCTCAGACTAACCCCAAGTACAAAACAGGCTGGAGGCTGACAGGTAGCAGCTCTGCTACCTGGGGGTCCCAGCAGGCATCTAGGTAAACATGACTCAGCAGTGTGCCCTAGCAGCCATGAAACCTGTAGAGAAAAACAGTTTTCTGTTTGTAAATAAAAACTACCTTCAGAAGAGATAGAAATGATTAAACAGGAAAAGGCCTTTCTCATTTTGCAGGCAGCTTATTTTGGAGAGCAGCTAACACTAGAAAAACTACTCATCTCCTATCCAATGCTCACAAGTGTCCACTAACCAATAAAACTAGAACAATAGCTCTTAGGCTAATCCCTATTACTCATTTATCATACATGATAACATATCCTCTTTGTGTGTCATGTTTTTCTTCATTTTTCAGTGGCACTTTTCTCCTGTGTAGATCCACTAGTACTTTGATATACTTCAGGAACACTGATTATTCACTCAGATGACACAGATTTGTGGCACTGACATGAAGCTAGTTCTGTCAAACTGCTGCTGGCTGAGAAACGAGGGATGAGAAAGTTGATATTTACAGCTAAACATTATTTCAGATTCAGCAGTGTTCAGAAAAATAAAAGGTGACTGAACACCTAGTGAATCACCTAAAATCATGCTGTCTTGCTTCTGATATGAATATATGTGTCATATGCTAAATGCAACAACTTGTGCAAACATATTCTATGGTAGAATATAAGAAAAAGTTTATTTTGTTTTTCATCTGGATAACTTCCAAACTAAATTCTACACTCTGTTGTCCATGTTGAGGAAAGAATTTAGACTCAGACTTTCTTTGATGCCTATGCCTTTAGCATCTATGCAGAACTTTCAATTTATAGCTGAGAACTATTATATCTTACAAATGAACAGGAACTAGGAGTTTTTACAATGTTTTATATGCTAATTTACTCATTGACAGGGTAGGAGCAATATAAGCTATACCGTAAAGTTTCCCAAACTTCTTTTGAGGACTTTGGGTTTGACCTGAAGCGTGGAAATTCTTTAAATAGCATGGTCTTCCCCCTGCCAAAGGCTTGGGCATCTGCAAAAACTACAAATCATGCCAAACTCTTTGAACGATACATGGAGGACCACAATCTACTAGCAAATAAGCTAAGACCAACTCATTCATTTCATTTAGGTCCTTCAGTGGGATTTGAACTACCCCGCCCACAAACCATGTCTCATGAGACTGCAGTATACATGCAGCCCACAGTAATAATGATTCATATACATATATGTGTATATGCTTTATAGCTACCTTTAGCTGGATTAAAAGCAATATATCAAATCTTATATTTCTGGTTCTTTTATTAGCTTTCTAGCACTTGATCAGCTGATAGAGGCGATAATGAAATGGTTTTTTATAAACTGGAGTTTGTAAGTCCTGTCCTGAGAACGTAATATTTCAAAAAACAGCCTAAGCTTTGGGGGAAAAAAACAATTACAGAAACAGCATTAAAAATGCCAAGCACCGGGCAGAAGCAATTCTGGATCAGTTTAAAAAAGTGATTGATGAAACTCTAATCTGAGCTGAAGGAACACTTTCACGACAAGCTGTGACCATTCCACACACTTCATTAGATGCCATAATTAGCCTGGTGTTTCAATTTGTTAGAACTGGTGGGGACAATTTTACTCAGAATGCAAACATCAAAAAACAGGGTGCCTCAGACTTCAGAAGAGCTGATGAGAAGCTTTTCTAGTCTCTGTTAACTAAAAGATTAATTATAGCTGATGGGAGGCTGTACTCTGATTGTCACTCTGTCTATGTGTATTTCTTTCAGCATTAGAAGAAAGACATGGTTGACACTACACTGCTCAATCAAGCAGCTTCACATTAGTGTACAAAGTCTATTAATATGCTATGTTTTTATTGTTTCTCTTTTTCCTTTTATCTTTTTTCCTTCCTAAGTTTGAGATTCTCATACCTAACAAGTCATACTTCAAAAGAGCAGGGTATTCAGTTGCTAATGATAAGTGCTTGCATTTCAACTCCAGTTAACCAGAACAAACAAGGTCTTGATGAGTACTATCAAATAATAAGTAGCCTGCTTTTGCAGATATGTTCCATAAAGATTTTTAAGTGACTTCAAAATATAGCTTTTTTAATTCAATATTGTTGCAAATTAAATTAAATTGAAATACAAATTCCAACAAACAAAATAATAACCAAAAAGTGAACACCTGAAAACTATAGATGTAATTTCAAACTCTATCATTTCCAGCTCAGCTGATTATTTTTTGCAGTAAAAGCTTTGCTACAAGTTACTGTACTGTACTCTGAGGAAGTCTTAAAGGAATTGGTTAAGATACTCTATTCCTGAAGTATTTCTGATTAAACAGGAGACTTTAAAATGTTTAAGTAATGTGTACAATGGGAATTATATAGAAAGTTAAAGCACACATATATCTCCCTCACGGAAATATTGGTTGAAGTTAGCTCTTACTAAAAAGCAAGATTTTCTTTTATGCCACTACCATATAAGTTACAATATGAAATGAGGAAGGTAGTCAAAGCAAGACATTTATCATCCAGCAGACAAATGACACAGGATTGCTAGTCGGACAGTATAATAAGTACCATCTAATTTTCTCTTTCAAATCAATTTATTCTTCAAAGCCTTGGATCATCATCAAGGGACTGCATTTTCCCACTGAGAAATTACAGAACTGAAAATCATGTTTTAGAAAACATTCAACTAGTTGCCCACAAACCCTTACAAACTACCACTAGGAATGCATTTGATCAGACAAGTGGTGGCAGTACCTTTTCTTATGCAAATAACTGAATGGCTTGACTTTTCTCAGCCACTACTTTGTAGTATTCCTTCAAAATCAGACCATGTAACTCATCAGTAACCTTCACAAAAAGGTTTTTTCAGCTTTTCCTTTCAGTCTTCCAGCTATCCACAGATTCTTTCCTGCATTGAGTTAAACAGTAGCCAGGGATACACTTTGTATGTTTTAATTTGCTTCACAGTGTTTATCTTCTTTCTACACCTGAGAAAATAAACTGAAATACTGCTCGTAGTTAATAATTACTTGCATTACATATATCTAGAGTAGCAATTTCCAAAGGCAGCCCAGCAGTGGTGACCTTAAGAATTGTTTCTTTGGAAACAATCTACAGCTTAAGAAGTTTTCCAGTGGGAGCTCTGAAAGTGATCTTCATAACAAAATGTATTTCTGTAACTATAACACAGTCATTCAGGAAGGAATATGGAAAGATCATCATGTCAACTGTCAAAAGCTGAAATTGAGATTTGCTTTCCTGGAAGACTGAATGGGGGCATCTTATTGTGAGAGACGGTTCATTTTAGTCCTCTGAATGAGAGGTAATGCCTGGTGTTCCCACTCTTGGATGTGACATTCTCCTGCCTTTTTAGCACACTTCCTTCTCAACAGTGCATTATGACATTTACTAAAAATAAAGAAATAAATCAAAAGTAGAATTTGCAAAAGTGATTTTAAGCCAATTTTGTTACCCAGTTTCAGAGACCACTTGCTTATTAAACTGGTCTGCAATTCTCCGCCTCTGGTGACAAATATGGAAGTGATATAATTTATATAAGGATCAACTATTGCCTGCTTTAATGGCTACGCGATACAGTGTGAAAATGCCAGTAGTGTTGACTACAGCACCATTTCTACAGCTGCACCAAAACCAGAGTTGTGTTGGTGGGGAATTACAAGGGCTATTTTTCCTTGTATAGGCAAGGCCATGACAATCAGAAATATTTGAACTTGATATTTGATTAATGCTGGCAGTAGCCTATAAGTGATTTCCTCTCAACAATGTCTAATTATTTAATTATTTCCCATTATTAATGTAATGAAACAATTCCAAACAAACAGCTAGAATGACTATTTTGCAGGAAGCTCATAATCATCAATTCCTACATGTAGAAATCTTCCTAAAATTATAGCAAGCCAGCCTGTTGAACTTGAAAAGCATATTTTATCTCAATCAATGCATAAAAGTAAAATTATCCATAACTAAAGCATGCTTCTCTGCTGTACAGTTCAGCTGTAATGATTCCCACACACTGCACTTGCACATCAATTACGATAATCATAATCACGGTCATTAAGCTGAATGTTCATTATTATCAGGATGCTGGTGACAGCAGATTCATCGGGTGCAATGAGCAGGCAGTCACAGTCCCACCCAAGTTTCTGCAGACAGTGTTGTGCCACATTAAATCTATGATGTGTTCCACATCCCACTCCATTCCCAAAGCTGTAGACGGTAAAGGTCAACTTTATGTTCTGTGCAAAATGCTTAGGTTCTCTAAATTAATTCTTTGCAGTACTGGGTATTTTTATGCTTTTTAGATAATAAAATTTTGTTTAGGGCCAAAATGTCTGTGCAAATAATGAAACAGTGATGCAGTTGTACTGTAATGCACCTATAATAAAGCATCAGAGGAAAGAATCTGTCAGGAAGGAAAAGCCTTAAAATGTCATTTCCTGAATTTTGCAAACAAGAAAACATTAAATGCTGCTATTAAAGTAATTTTTTTTAAATGTATATGAAAACTAATCCCAATACTGATTAAAGGCTGTAAGCTATAATTTCTGCCTCAGTAAACATGAACATATGTGAGTGTTTTGACAACTCAGAGATTATAGTTAGCTTATTTCATCCCTTGACTGTCCAGCTACGTTGGAACCTATTGCTGCAGATTAAATTCATAGTGATTGGTAATTTTTTATATTGATACTTCTAACATAAATTCTATCAAAGGCATTCCATTGCATTTGGACATACAATATTAGCCTTTAAACATGCAACCATTTTTATATTTGCAGTGATTTACAACTGGGTAAACTAACTAGGTTCAGTTTCACATAGAATCATTGAAAGGTTTGGATTGGAAAGGACCTTAAAGCTCATCCAGTTCCAACCCCTTGCCACAAGCAGGGACAACTTCCACTAGACCAGGCTGCTCCAAGCCCCATCCAACCTGGTCCTGAACACTGCCATGGGATAGGGCAGCCACAGCTTCTCTGGACAACCTGTGCCAGCGCCTCAGCACCCTCACAGGGAAGAATTTCTTTGTTATATCTAACTTAAATCTCCCTGTTTGAGTTTAAACCCATTGCCCCTTGTCCTATCGCTACAGTCCCTGATGAAGAGTCCTTCTCCAGCACCCCTGTAGGCCCCCTTCAGAAGTATAAAATTTTATTTCTTGTTTATTTTTAATGAAGAATTAGAATACAACAGTTTTTCCCTTCACTCAAACTTCTTTGAAATGTAAAGTGAATGAGATAAAATTTTTCAGATTATAACTAGATGAAAAGAAGAACTATTAACTTTTCCTTACATAGATACGGTAATTATAATGTTTAGAGGAAGTCTATGCTAATACCCTTTCATTTTCTAGAAGAAATATAACAAGGCAGTATTTTGCTTTGTTGTTCATTTTTCTTCTAAAGTAATTATATAATTTACATACTAATCTTTTTGTGACTTGAATTAAAATGCATACTTATAAACTCATGAAAACCTCAGGAAAATACAACTAGGACATGCTCATGAACATACACAGGGTAACGCTTTTATATGTGGTTTAAAAATAGCCAGCTCGCAGCAGCTCTGAGGGGTCACTGATCCACTGACAACTGAACTGACTCCTTGGAAAAAATTACACAGTAGTTTGTCTTACCAGCAGTGATAAGAGAAACTTCTCTAGTATAATACTGTCAGAAGCTGAATATATGATATAGCAGGGTTGTCAGCTTTTCAGGTTGTAATAGAAATTTCATCCACAAAAATATCACCTCATGGCGATTTCAAAGGAGGGCTGTGTTTAGCAGACAAAGTGTTAAGCAAAAATTTTGGGGGGTAATATTCTGAATATATGCCCTGTAGTCTTTTGATTCATTAGAACAGGATAATTTTGTTCATAGCACTGACATATGCAAAGTTTGAAGGCAGCTGAGAAATAAGAAAGTGACAAAGACTTCTTTCAAATTTAACAGTAATGGAAGTATGACCGCCCACCTGCCCATAGGACCTTTTTCCCTTAAAATGTAGTAAAGAGGTTCAGATTTAGTTTTGCTTTGGCTTTGGGGGGGTGGTTTTTTTGGTTGTTCTGTTGTTTGGCTTTTGGCATTTTTTTTCCGATAATAATGACCATTAAAGCAGCAGGCAGGACAAAACCAGCTCTTTTTTTTTCTCTCTCTCTTTGGGTAAGCAGCTCCTAATGCAAGGGTCATATTGATTTAGAATTGGGTTGGAAGGCTGTATGTCATGTTGAGTTAATGCGAAGTGCGTTTAGCTGTTTCAGCTAAGCACATATTTTATATAATATTATATATATGATATGTGGTATGATATTCAATATAAATATATTTACATTGTTTGATATCAGCATCTGAGCCTGATCAAGAACTGGAAAAGTAAGAGTCTTTACAGGACAAGATCAGTACCACCAGTAAGACTTTTAGATCATTTTTATGTATCATACTTCTGCTGTGGAAGTCTAGCCAGTCACATCCTCCACTTACTGCTTTTGAAAGACAAAGTCACATCTTTTTGCTTGAATTTTGATCTCTGGACCTTTATTTGCAATGAGATTTAATTAATGTATGTTAAAATACAAACATTTTACTCTGAGATAATTTTTAAAGTTTTTATAAAGAATTCTTCTAAGAAATATTACTTCTCAAAATAAGATTCATTGGAACTTCTTGTTTCCACAGGTTGACTTACTTTCAGGGGAATAAGTAATTGCATCTTACACAATTCCAGAATTATATAGGTTGGAAGTGATCTCTTGAGATGATCTAGTCCAACCCTCCTACTCAGCTAGAACACATTTTGAGGACCATATCCAGTGGTGTTTTGAATACCTCCAAGGATGAAGAATCCACAACGTCCTTGGCCAACCTGCGTCAGTGCTCTGTCATGCTCACAGTAAACTCAGGTAGAATTTCATGAATTTCAGTTTGTGTCTACTGTCACTTGTCCTGTCACTGGACACTACTGAGTCTGAGAGGAGACTGGCTCCCTCTGCTTCATTCCCCCCTATCAGGTGTTTGTACACAGTAGTAAGATCTCCCATTGGACTTCTCCAAACTGAAGAGTTCCATCTCTCTCAGCCTTTCTTCCTACAAAAGATGCTCCAGTCATTTAACTTTCTTTGTGGCTCTGTGGTTCACTCTCAACCAACTCCATTATCTTTCTTGTACTGGAAAATTTTAATGAGATTATGATACCCAATACAAGTAGAAGTAATGCAAACATTACACAAACACATGTTAGAACATGTTCTGAGGAAATTACCTCTCATAGAATTACAAAACCAGAAGTATATGAGATGCTCCTGACAAAGCAGGCAATTTAATGAGACTATCTTACGGTAAAAAAATGGCTATTCAGTAATTTTTAGAATTTTACAAAGAATGCAAGTTCTTTGCTTTTTTGTTATTAATCAGGTTTTGCCATCATTTTCTGAAGTTTTATCCTAATATGCAAAAGTAAATACGCAATCTTGCTTACAGGGAGGGAAAAATCTCAAGAAAAGGCAACACAGAACAAAACTTTGCAAAACTTACATAACCAATGCTGTATTCAACCAGGCTTCTAATTGCTTATCATGCAGGTGCTGAACTTCCTCAAATCATACTTACCAGAAAAAGAGTTGAGGAAACCCAAAATCTCATCACGTCAGCTCTGTGTGATTTTATAACATGCTAGCAAGATTCCCATTGGATTCCATAATCTCTGGATAAGGCTCAAATTCACAGAGTTCTAATATGATAACAATCTAAAAAAGCAAGCTATACTTTAATTTTTGCAGTGGCTTACCTCATCTGCAACCCACTTCTTAGGATTTTCTTCTCGGAAGTGTTTAGTTCCGTATGCTTCATGGCCATATTTGCCTGACGTATGAATCAATGGGTCATACTTCTTATTTTTGTTATATGAAGAAAATGGCAGAAATCTGAAAGTCAAGAATATTTTAAAATCAATTATGCTCTACTCTAGATGCAACACTATGATGTAAATCACAGATACCAGTGCCACAGGAGGTGACGTGAACATATGTTCCTGCTACTTCCAACTACATTCTTAATGCTCCCTATTGATAAAAGAATCATAGAGTCATAGAATCAACTAGGTTGGAAAAGACCTTTAAGATTATCAAGTCCCACCATTACACCAGGACCACCAAGAACACCACTAAAGCATATCAGTGAGGGCCCCATCTACATGGTTTGTGAACACTTTATTGTGAGAGGATTACTGCAATTTCTCCTATAGCTGCTTCTGAATTAAATTTGGAGCAAAGAGACACAGACTTTCATTGGTATAAAATGAAGACTTACTGTACAAACATATAACTTGGTTCACTTGTACCTTAAACTAGATATGCATGGTCTGATATCTGTTAATCAAAGCTACATGAACAGAGCACTGTCATTTACCAGAATAGAAACTTATACAAGTAGTACTGTTGACTTTCATGTACTGGCAGACCATAAAGCAATTATTTCTTCTGAATTCACAAACTGTGTACTTCATTCTCAAGTTATAATGCTGTCCTAATTAGCAATCTTTTGAAACCTGATTCCTTCACCTTTGGTCATACTGATGGCAGACTCCTTGCTTACATAGCGCCACCGAACAATGAAGCTCCAGATACCTGCATTTGTCATGGAACAGTTTTTCAGATGGATGTCCCTAACTCTTGAGGACAACTGCAGGATTTCTGGGTAGATTCCACAGCAAATGGTATGGAGGAAGGTGAAAAAGTCTCTTGTATGCATAGCATCTGCAAAAGACCCTACAAAGGTGTCTTCGCTCGACCTATTTCAGTTTGCAAGACAGTCACAAGAGCAAAAAAGTACTATTTAATATAAAGTAAAACCTTGTGAATTAAGTTATAATTGCTGGTATTCTGAAAAAGCAGCATGAATTCTTTATTCTACAGGTGCAGGGAAAAATATTATAAAGTAAAATTAGAAGTATATGCTTCAGAAGTTTAACACATCACTTTAACTGCCATGACAATAGGTATAGATAAGCAAAACCTTTTCCTAGTTGAAAGCTTTTCAGAATCCAGAATCCCTATAAGAGTTACACAGTCAAATAAGTTTTTGATAAGGTAGTGTCCTGGGTTCAGCAGTAGCCATCATTTTTTTCTCCTTCTTAGTAGCTGGTGCGGTGCTGTGTTTCTGACTTTTGGTCTGGGAACAGTACTGATAACACCGATGTTTTTAGCTACTGCTTAGAATGTTTACACTGACCAAGGACTTTCTGAGCCTCATGCTCTGCCCTGGGAGGAGGGGAAGCCGGGAGGAAGCGGAGGCAGGACACCTGACCCAAACTTAAGCCACGACAGGTAGGGATGAAAATACATTTCTTTGTCTCTTAGCTGATACAGACACAGAAAATTATTTATTTGGACTAACTGATCCATCAGCAACTGTTTAAGTGTTTGTTTGCTTAAATTACATTTCTTTCTTTCCACTTCATAAAAAGAAAGAGGTTTAGAATCTTGTCAGTTATATCAATTTAATCCACGAAGTACCACAAACAAATGGCATGCAAAGTTAGTGAAAGAAAAACACTGAGTTAGCAGACTTTTAAATTATACAAAGCTATAGTAGCATGTATATACTCAAGGGAAAGCACACTCTCACATAAGACAGATTATGGTACTTGTAATGCTAATTTGCACGTGGGATGGACATCACACACACACAAAAATTAATGTGGCCCCAGTGTCCCAGAGAATACATCGAAGGTGCTGCGAGGCGGCTGCTCCACTTGCAGTTTTTATCACTTCTGAATTGCATTTTAATAGTACATTTTTCTTTTGTTCAGACATGAAAGAAAATTGGCTTTCTCAGGGGACTGGATAGCTGAGAAGACAAAGATAGCCATTTAGGGATTTGCCCATGTATGCATAGAATGTAGTTGAGCCATTGTACTCATAATTTAACATGAATGCTATATCTGTAAAATTTATACACAAAATGGAAAAAAAAAAAATTGAGAAAAGTATAAGGTAAAATAAATTATTATAGTTTTCCCTATAAAATTTCCTAAATAGAGGTTTTGATTTTACTGTGGATCAGTTAATCTGTCTTTGTGCAAAAGAAT
Source organism: Psittacus erithacus (assembly GCA_009867235.2). Taxonomy (NCBI): domain Eukaryota; kingdom Metazoa; phylum Chordata; class Aves; order Psittaciformes; family Psittacidae; genus Psittacus; species Psittacus erithacus. The sequence continues at coordinate 39,875 of WYDI02042800.1, forward strand.
GGTCACAGTAATCTTATGTTCTACCACGATCCCAAACAAAAGTACACATACACTGTAGCACTTTAAGTCAAAACTAACAGCATGTTCTACATGTAGTTTAGCATAAATGTGATCTTCTGCATTATCTCCTCTAAGATCATTAAGTGGAGCATGTGCCATACAGCATGGAATGTATGTCTATGGCTGAATAAAAGAAAAATTAAATCAACTATGAATTTCTGATTAAGAACATTGAACAATAAAAAAATATTACAACTGAAATAACTAAAAACATAATAGGGTGTAATGGTATAAAGTAGCCTGAAGTAGAAACTTTCTTTCTTTAATGCTGTCTATAGTTCTGCTGCCAGAGCCAGGTGGGCAGATCATTGTAGTGCTAACAATCTACAAGAAAGGATCATATGCTTGCAAATTCACTGTCTGTCTAAAGCGACTAAGAATTCTCATTACTCTATGTGAATAAGTAATTAAAAAGAACATTAAAACAAATTTTTGTGTTAAGTAGGGTAACCAAATTAATGGGAGTCATACAAAAGTCATTATACCCCCACAACCAATAATAATAGTAAAAAGCAATAGCACTGCAAAACACTTCAGTAATGGTATTGTGTTCTGTAGCTCTATATATACATCTGACACAGCTTTTCCCCAAATTAATGACATTATGTGCTCTGAATGTGACAGAAAAGAGTGATGGAAGCAGAAGAAAATGAAATCCAGACAATTGTATGATGTGCACAAATTTAGACCTCAATAATTTTTTCCTCAAAAAGCTCACTCTCAGGATTTTTACATCTGTGTTTCAGCCTTTCCTTGTGATTTAAATGTAAATTCAGAAATCTTGAAAGGTTTTCAGTAAATATGACAGAGATAGTAGTAGTAGGATCAAAGAAGAATTAAATTCCATACAGGTGTTATATTATGCCATAAAACATAGCATAAGCTGAGTCTTTCCAAAAGTTGATGATTTAATGGGAGCTGAACAAAAAATAAATTTAGAACTGAAAAATTATTTCATTTCGCCCATGACAAAAGCTTGAAAGAGAGATATGCCAAAGAATGCATTCAAGACAGGGGAAAAGAGCTGGAACGAAAAACTGGAAACTGCCTCGGTTTCTACAAACAGCAGTATTACACATAGATAGCCTAAAGGAGCACCAGACCAAAGCTGGCAGAGTCACTGGTAATGAAGGCCAGCGGCATGGTTGCCAAGACCACACTATGTTGAACCTAATAAGCACAAAAAGACCTAGAAGCCTCAACTTAGTAGCCAGTCCTGGAGCTGACAGCTGCTAGTGGCGTGTCTTTGAATTTTGAAAGGCACTCTAGATATTTGTTGTTAACAAATATCTCTCCCTTCACGCATCCAATCGTGCACCTCCCTGCTACTATTCATTATGATTAATTTCACCTTTCTAATCCTTCTTTTCCCCACATTTTTACCCCCTCATGATCTTTCCTCCTGCATGCCTGTCGTGGTTGAAGCTTAGTTGTAAATTAGAAAAGCATGTAGCCTGCTCATTCCCCCTAGTCCACTTGGCCGAACGACTCATAACATCGTCCTTGTATGGAAACCTTTCTTTCACAGCTGCCAAGAGCCGCCTC
>WYDI02042802.1:2903-38529 GCA_009867235.2 Psittacus erithacus
TTTTTCTCCCCACCCCCCGTCCCTTTTTCTCTCTTGCTTTCTTTCTCCCCTTGTGTTTTTTGTCTTTCTCGGAAAGGCCCCAGTTAAGAGTTCAGATAGGAGAGGCGGCTCTCATTGCTCTGGGTTTTAGTTGGAGAAGTGTTGTTCTGGTGTTCTCCTCCGTGCCATAATAACGCTCTTCCAACACTGTAAATAAAGAGCTATTCACATCGCGGAAGGCAGTAAGAATAAAAGGGGTTCGCTTCTTGCAAGCAGCATTTCCCCGAGACAGGAGAAATAAACACACGGGGGGCAATGAGCTGAGTTTTCTATTTAAGAAAGAACGCGAGGAAAAAGAAACACGTACCCGGCAGAACTCAAGCCTGTGCCAGGGCACTGCTTGGGGGCAATGACACCGATTCTCTTCAGTGCCTTTTAGAAAAAAATACTAAATGAGCCTAAAAGGAGAGATAGTAACATCTATGACGGAACGTGGGCCCTTGATCAGGCACCAAAGGGGAAAAGAGACAAATGCATGCTTACTACTTAGCAGGCAGATAATTTTTTTTCTGACTACACCAACTATGGGAAAATATTTCGCCAAGTGCTCCCTCCCTCCACCCCCTCCCCAGCTCCCTTATCTGGACAGCTGGTATTTTACTCGGGTGTGCTTCCTAAGCCAGGAAACTTCACCATATTTTTGTTAGCAGGCCCCTTGAAAAATAAAATTACGTATTAAGTAGTCTGCAGTTTGACTAGCCGTGCTTCTCATTTTAGGTCATAGCTGGAGGGGAGGGATGGGATCTTCCAGGTTTGACGTTATTTTAAGCTGTGGCAAAAAGTGGAAGATTCCCAGCTGAGCTGCTGCCTGCGGGAGCGGGTTTGGTGCCTGGTGCGTTAGGAGAGGTCACTTTTGTCCTCAGCCGTGGGGACCGCAGGGGGGATGTAGCTCGGGCACTGCAGTTTCAAAAGGGAAAAAGAAAATAAAACCAAACGTAAACCTTCACCACCAAACCTAGCATTTTTATTTCGAACTGTTCTCCCCTGCCCTTGCCCTGCCCGAAGCGATACCGCGAGGCTGCAGAGCGTGACTGCAGAGCGTGACTGCGTCCGTGTGTCCGTTGTGTCCGTGCATTTTAAAAACAAACAAGAAAAAAAAAATACTTGTTGATTAGAGCTCTTCTTCCCCCCTCTCCCCCATCCCCTTCCCTCTCTTTGTGTGCCACTGCCCGGTAGGCACCCGTTGTTCCCCCTCTTAGCTCTGGTCTTTGAGAAGTGCGAGCTGGCGACCTGCACGCCCCGGGAGCCCGGCGTGGCCGGCGGGGACGTCTGCTCCTCCGACTCCTTCAACGAGGACATCGCCGTCTTCGCCAAGCAGGTCCGGCACCGCTCCCCCAGCCCGGCCCTTCCTAGCACCCTCACACCTCCTCAGGCCGTTGTACCGCACGGCCGGCCACTCACACGGGGCAGGCCCCCTGCTTTCATCCCTCCCCAGCCCCCTGCGCCCCCTCTCCGGCCATCGGGCGGTGGCAGAGGGAGATGCCGACCCCGCAGGGCCAGACCCCTCCTCCCCCGGGAGCCCCTCCACAATGCCGGGCTGAGAGTCCCGGCCCTCGCCCTCCCGCGTTAAAGAAAGGGAAATGGAACTGCGGCCGGGTTTTGGAGGCAAAGGGAGAGGGGGAAAGGCGGGAGATCAAGAAGAGGGGGCTCCAGTGGCAAGGGCAGGCAGAAGCGGAGCGGGCGCGGCTCGCACAAGGGTGACTCCGGGGAGTACAACCGGGGTTTTGTCTGATCTGTCCCGGCTGGTTTGATCACAGGGACTTTTCTCCCCCTTCGAGTGATTCGGTGACAGGGCTGAGGAGGGAAGCTGCAATTCACTCTGCTTTTCCTTATTCTCGCAGGTCCGCGCCGAAAAACCACTTTTTTCTTCAAATCCAGAACTGGACAATTTGGTAAGGCCTGCTCGCCCCTCTGCCCTGCCCTGCCCTGCCTTGCCCTGCCCTGCCCTGCCCTGCCCTGCCTGGCTGCCCCTCTCCCCTCCCGCCCGCTGCCTGCAAGCGCCCTCCGCCGTCCGGGCACCCGGGCTGTGCGGCCGAGGGGGTGATGCGGGGGGGTGGAAAGCTGCCGTCGAGAGTCTTCAAAGAGCTGCGCCTTTAAAGTGAGCCGGGGCGAACTCCCGAGCCTCAGTGCATTGCAAAGCTGTGTTTGGAAGCCACGGGAAGCTAAACTGAAGGAAATAACTGCTTAAGAAGACAGAGCTGGAGCTTTCTAACGTAATTCTTTTGCTAATGTGAACGATTTCAATATTCAAAGTGTCTAAATCCGCTTGTAAAGAAGATGCCAAACTATTCATCCTTCTCCCTCCCTTTTTCCTGCGGGCCGGGGAGGGGGGTGTGGGAGCGTGTGTTTGACTTCTTGGCGGCCCCTCAGGAGTGAGGGCCGGGCGATGAGAGGGAGCGAGGAAAAGGGGAAGAGGTTTTCTCCAGGATCGCTGCAATAAAGCACTAATCACCGCTCCTGGAACAAATATGATAAAAATCAAGTGCATAGGTTAAAGTTGATCAAAACTGCTCAAGCGTGACCAATGCGCTCAACTCTTGGGTGATGCCTGCGCGCCCTAACACCCCCTGTCTCCCTCGGGCTCACAGCTACGCGCAGACCCCGTGCTCCTGTCTCTCAACTAACCCCTTGCTCAAAACTTTCTTGCAGATGATCCAAGCAATACAAGTACTAAGGTTTCATCTTTTGGAATTAGAAAAGGTAAGAGCAATGGAGGTGGGCTGGGGGCAAGCCGTTCCCTCCCTGTCGTCCCTCTCTTTCCCCACCCCCGCCCACCCGTTACTGTTTGGGCTGACTTGTAAACATGGCCAAGGGAGACGGGAAACGCGGTGTGACAGTGTGACCTGTGCCATCAGAGCATGTGACACCCGACAGCCATGCACATCCAGGAGCTTTTTTTTTTTTTTTTTCCAGTGGAATTTTAATATTTAATAGTATTAAACCTTTTCCACCCATCGTACCCCTTCCCTCAGTAGAATCTCTTTCTCATACTCGGAAATAACGTGTTTAACAAAAAGAGGTGAAAGCACTGCTGACTTTCCCCAGCTCCGGCCGGCATAGGAACCCCAAGCAGGCGCTAAGTGTTTGGCAGAGGCAAGGGGGCCCCTGCGCGGCGCGGGGAGGGGGCTGTGCCAGGGAACGAGAACGGCTCTTCCGCCCTTCTCACAGCCTCAGCTAGTCGCTTCGTTCTCGGGCTCCCGGTCACTCAGACTTTTTTTTAGCCCCGGTTTAAAGAGATCCATCCCGAGTGACTAGTTGTACCTGTCTGGGCTGTGTAAGCTCAAGAGATGCCGCCCAGGTCCAGCTCCCAGTGCTCTGATGTTATCATCAAATCAGATTTTCCTCTGCACGCCAGGCTGAGCCCAGTATCTCTCTCTCTTAAACTTGTTGCTGCGGCAAGTCTCTAGAGAATAATATATGCTGCAACAATTTCTCTATTGTTTCCTTGCCTTCAACTATTGTGCCTCTTAGAGTTATTTGTAGAGTAGATCAGAAGGTTGTTCTTGCTACAAAAAAAACAAAAAAAAATAAAAAAATTAAAAAAAAAAAGTTGCAATCCGATATTTTGCCGCTATTGATACTATTATTCTTGTTACTGTTTTCAGGTTCATGAATTGTGCGATAACTTCTGCCACCGGTACATTAGTTGTTTGAAAGGAAAAATGCCAATAGACCTTGTTATTGATGAAAGGGATGGCAGCTCCAAATCAGATCATGAAGAACTCTCAGGGTCGTCCACAAATTTAGCCGACCATGTAAGTCCTGATTTCCTTTTTAAGACTGTAACCTGCTTAAGAGGACCTCTCCCTGATTCCATTGTTTTGCTGCTGTTGTCTGTTGGTAGTATTGTTATTACTGCTCTAACCTCTTGCAAGCTGGGATCCCCCGTCTTTACACTTCCTTCCCTCTCTTTGTAAGGTTGTAGAAGTGCAAAGGATTCCTTCTGTTTCCATCTGTAAAGCAGCAAGTTTGCGATGGTTTGTAGAGTTTCCTGATCTGGCTTGGGGAGGCAGCAAACTGCAGTTTGGTGTGGAGGCCGGTGCTTTCTCCTCTTTGCCAACTCTGCAAGCAGTGCAGCAATGTAAGGAAAAAGAGAGAAGAAAGTTAGGGAGAAAGTTTGCTGATTGCTCCCCCCTCCCTTCTTGTGGGGATGACAAGTGATGAGAATTATTGGCAATACTACATTGCATTAAAAAAGGGGGTTAGCACATTAGAGTTTCCAATGCTTGTGCTTTATAGCAACTTATTGTCAGAATATGGACTTATTGCCAAATGCCTGAAGCATCTTCATAATAAAAGACAGTAACCTTGATGAAGCAATTATTAACAATGTATTACAGAAAGCTGAAGAGAATGATGATTGAGTAACTGTAGGTTAGCGGTTGATTTTAACGCTGTAGGAGTTGGTGAATTAGTGTTATGTGTGTAGGACTGCGCACTGGTGTGAGTGGTACGGAGAGTGTCTTTGTTTTTCTGGGTTTCGAAGCGGCTCTTGTGATCCTTCAAGAGATGTAGATGCAGAGAGCCTTTGGGATGTGAAGGGAAAGATTACAGCTGGTACCGCTGAAAAGGGAAGGAATAGCTTTGGTTAAAAAGAGTGGGTGTGAACTCTAGTTTATTTATAGGAATGCATCCCTGGGGGGAAAAGGGGTTTACACAGTTTTAGATTCAATTGAACTCATAATCTAAATGATACAGTCTAATATTTTAGTGGTTGAAATATTAATTTAACACCCGGTGTGAAGTTAACCATGCTTTCTGCACAGGCGCCTGCCTTCATTTCCCAGTGTGTTAAGAAGAGTAGCTGTGAGCCCAGGGAGAGAATGAGCTTTCTAGGAGCTTTTGTTTCCTTTGGAAACATGTTGTTTGTGTGTGTATTTGATAATTACATTAGTCCTGGACTGCAGCTGAATTGGAAGATAAAATAATAATAAATTCTTCTATATGCACTGCTCCTGGCACAGCATAGTTACAGAGTCCAGGAAATATTTTCGGACCCAGACCTTAGCTTTCATTTTCTCATTTGTACTCAGTAAACCTGGCAGGACAAGGTTTCTGTGATGTTTTACATTTTAAATCTATTATTATGAGGAAAAAAAATGTATGCAGAGGTTTCTGAAAGTTTCTCTGATTATCAGCTATCTCACATGTAGATAATAAACTCCATGAGGCACGACACTTTCAGAAATATTTGTTTTATGGCATTTTACAACCCTATATTTGTGTGCATAAGTATTCTGGGAGAGTACTAGAAAAGAAATTGAAATGAGTGGCAACCTGAAACATAGAGGGTCATTGTGTATTATTCAGAGCAACAGAAAAAAAAAGTACGTTTCTCCAGTGCAGTTTCTTTACAAAAGTGTGTTTCAAGTGGAAGTGTAGAAATGGAGCATGCTTATGTTTATATTGAAGAGATTAGATAAACTAGCCTGTTTAGGGTTCTGGCAGATGGCGAATACTCAAGCCAATTTTCAGTGCTCCATTATAATATTTAAATTCACACACAATGATAGGACAGGGGTGGAGGGGGTTAGCATTTTGACAATTTGATAACTATTATCTTCCCTAAGAAGAATCTTCTCTTGCTTTTGTGGCCCAAAACCAAAGCTCAAATAAATATGACAATCCATTTATCTTGTACCCGTTAGGGTTTACCACTTCATTGGGTATTATAATTTAAAGCCTTTTATTTCCTGGAGATTTGAGCTATAACATTCTTACTTTAGCCCCCTGCTATTTGTTTTGAAAGGAAGGAATAATTTGTGCAACCAGAACACCAACTGGGAAATGAAGAGTTGTATCACATAGTTACATTTTATTCATGCGTTTTGGGAAATGTGTCTCCTGATTAGATTTTTATTATATATATATATATACACACATATATATATATAAGGTTATTTTCCCAACAAAACTTTAAGACTCTTCTATAGCTTAGTCAAACTACTATGTGTGTACACATTTATATTTGTACTGCACAAGGTTCCAGCAGGAAGAAATCTGCTTTTATTCATAAGGAAGAAAAAGCTTTAAAAAATTGCTAATATAAACATGCGAGACTGTAAAAAATATGAGCTATCATTTGTGAACATCTACCTGAAAATGCAGTAGTTCAAGCATGCAAATTTATCCAATCTGACTCTCCAGGTTTATTTTTTCATTTGCTTTGATATGCATATTTAATATACAGCCTCAGGCTAGATCTCATTTGGTGGAAGTTGGTGCAGGGGTGATGATGAGCCACTTCAGAAGGACAGAGATAGCATGTTGTTTCCTCTGTTTTATGTATTGGCTCACTATTCTGATCCTGGGGTCTTCCCCTCATGATTTTATTTGCACATGAAATACTAGAAGCATTTCAACTGATTGGCTATGAATAATGATAGCCAAAAAAAAAGTGTAGATTAATTTGTTGTGTGCCAAGGTTTGTCTTGTGGAGGTGACAGTTTGTGACAGCTGTTTGACACCCTAAAAATCCATACGCCTCTATTCTTACTAAGTGGTATAAAGCTATACCGTATGTGTTTAACATGGATGCAAGGGGTGGGAGCGGTGACAGTGGGAATGCTGAACTAGGAACTAAGGCAGCTCTCAGTTTTATTCCTTTTCTAGACCTGAAAACAGCCATAACGGAAAGTAAGAGCAAGATTTGTAGGATTAGCCGATATTTGCCATAAGACTTTAAATGGAGTACTCAATTAGGGCATGCTTCCCTTTACAAAACCTACTGCTTTACTATGTATATAACTTAATCAGAAACCAAAACCAAAATCAACAAGGAATGAACTCTTCAGAGGCATACCTGTGCTGGAAAAAGGAGACAGCTGTAAGTGGTTGCGCTATACGTGTTTGGCAGTAAATCTGTTTATCGAATTTTATTTTAGTGTGCTATTAACTGTTATGTAATACAGTAAGTGTAAAGGGTCCAGGGGCTTGGTAGATCAAATAGTGCAGCGCTGGCCACAAGAAGCTGAAACTTTTATTATTACTCTGCTGTGTTTAGTAAATATAACAGCCCATAATTAGTGTTTGAATTTTTAACACCCTCATATTTTTTTATTGCTCTGAGGTATTAGCTGTAGATGGGAAGAAGGTAATTACAGCTATGGCCTGGCTGAACCAGATCAGTTAGGGAAAAAAAAAAGAAAAAGAAAAGAGGAAAGAAACCTTTCCAGCTGCAGTTCAAGTTGAGTTTCCCAGCACAAACAATTTGTTACTGTTCAATATAAACATTCTGGGCCCTATCCTGCATTCTGTGTTCAGCCTAAAATCTCTGTTGAGATTGGCAACAAATCTTTTTTTGTTTGTTTCCTTTTGAGCTATTCAAATCTGAAAAACATAATGCTTGTAAAATGTGGAGATTTAAAAACTTTTTCTAGCATAGGATAACATTTTGTACTTTAATTACATTTCTTTTTTACCTGGCTTCACCTGGTGCCACACAATTCTTCCTTTAGCACAAACTTACTTTGAGGCCTAGTAATTCTCCCATAGAAATGTATGGCTCTCCTTCCACTGCCTTTCCTGGGAGCAGGGCCTCACTCTTATTTATATTTGTTTGTATGTTCTACATATTTGTAGTTCAGATGTAATAACATACAGATCATAATTTATAAAATATAATTAAAAATTAATAGAAATATGCATACATCTCTTTTTTTTTTTGCAAAAAGACTGTTGACAGATTAGAAGTCCGATGCCTTAGCTGTAGAAGAGAAATATTAGTCTGAATATTAAACCTTTCATCCCTCAAATGACGAGGTCTTTTTATTTTGTACTTTTGGACATCTAGACATTTTGAATTTCTTTAGCATTTCTTCTCAAAGAATGGTCTGTGCAAATTCCTGACATCCTGCAGATGAGGGAAAAAAAAAAAGGAAGGGGGTGGGGGTAATATTTCCAATGATATAATTAAGCCTTTAGGTAAGATTTCACTGAATAAAGAAGAATTAAGTGGGGACCTGATGCTGCAGTCACCAGGTCCACCACACTTTGATGGACTTGGGTAGAAGTTTGGAGTACACCAGAAATGCAGGAACAGAAGCCAAATGTGCCCTTTCTGTTTGTGGTGTGTCAGACAGCAAACTAGGTAGCGAACTGCAGCAATAATAAGGCAAACTTTTTTCTGTAATTGCCAAATTTCTTATGATGTGTCTGAAGACACAGGATGTTACTGTAGGCCCTGTGCTTTTCTGAAGGGGCAAGGAGCATCGTGAACTTTCCAAGACTGTCAAGAATATTGTGTATTCCTCTTTTTGGTGAGCGAGGGTATTCTATAGTCAAAGTTCATCTACAGCTCAAATTTGAGTGTTTTAATTTTAAATTGGGTTCTCTCAAACTCAACTGATAATGTATTTCACTATCTATTTGACACCAGTATTCCTCTTTGGTTTGAGTTGTTTGTCAGTCTAGATGAATTGGAGCCACACAGAATGACATAGAAGGACAACTGAAAAAACAACAAACCCCTGATTTTTCAAGTTTCAGTTCCTTGCTGGCAGGTGGATTACATGTCTGATTTCAGTCTTAATTGGAAAATACAAAACACACAGCTTTTCAGAATGTGGCCACATTCTAGGAACGTCAAAAATTCCTCCTGACACTTTTCTCAGATGCAAAATTGAGGGACAAGAATTAAAACTTGTGCATATATGTGCATACATACATGAATACCTGACAGATCACAATGCCTTGGGTTTTGTTTAAATTGTGTAATTCTGATACAAAAAAAGTTATCATATTAAATACGCACCTGTAAGAAAATAAATCTTGGTAATATCAGGAGTAGTCTTTTTTAGGAAACACACGTAACATGGCTCATTTATTTTCCGACAGTTTCTTTACATAGTAAGTTTATTATTGCTGCACTCCACAACAGTCTCTAAGACACCATCCTGAACTACATGCATACAAAACACGGACACAGATGCACACATAAAAACACATGTGCTTGTATGTGTATAGGTTCCTATATCCGGCATAGTGTATCACCTTTTGATATATGGTAATACCTAGATACAGACTTTTGTGGTATTCGTCATGTCAGTCATTCCACTGTGTTTACAGGTGTTACCTGTAAGAGCAAAGTGAGCATGATTTGGCTGGGGGAGAAATGCCATCTGTATCAGTACCTTGGTTCACTTTTGTGTTTGAAAAATTAATTTACCAGAGAAACCTCTAGACATTTGAGTCCAACCATCTTCCCAAAGAATGAGCTCTATTGTCATTATAGTTTCTTTTATGAAAGTAAGTTGTGTTTTATTTGCTCCTGCAAAATCAATGGTTTTGTCTGTTTCATCTGATAAAATGTAAGGGCCTGATCCTGTCACGGTTGTATACCTCAAACTTCAGTTAATGCTTGTGATCCAAATCCAGCTTCGCTTACTCATATGGGTATCAGCTGGCCTGATTGATTTTACTCCCCAGTTATAAATAAGAAGCAAATTCCTTCTGGTTAATTGAGTCTTTAATATCACTATAAAAAGCAGTGTGAGATCAGAATCAGCCCTAGCGGGACTACATACACTCACAAAAAACTAGCCAGACTTTGCCCAGTGAAAATTCTGGGCATAGAAAGTAAGAATTGCAATTTTACAGAAGGTTATCCTATATCAAATTTTGTGTTACACCATCTCTGTTCCAGAAACCCTGTGTCAGTTAAAAACTCTTATAGTTTCCACCAGATTCACCGCATCTACAAAAAAGTAATGCGTCAGCTTTGCTTTATATACCAGGAGACTCTTGTCCTTTCTGTTGCCCTTTTCTAGATTTAGCAAAATTCTGTGGTGGTGTTAAATCTTTTTTTTTTTTTTTTTTTTTATCTTTCAAGGGAAAAAGCACTGGCAAAATTGTGTTTTCTAGGGAAGGCTGTGTGTGTAAATGAGAAACAGTGGATAGCAGCAGAGTGATCTCCTGTGGCCCTGCTAGTACAAGCTTTCCCCATATTGTCTCCTGCTTTTATATTAATTACAACTTACATTATCAGCTGCGAGTCTGTAGCCCAGCAAATAGAAAATACTGCCCCTGGAGACTTAGCTTCTTGTATCCATTTTCCATCTCCTTCTATTGTGCTCTACTCAGTATTCACTGCTTTTCTCCTGGTAACACTGCTCTTTAACACAATTAGGTAAGAGCAAGAGCAGCACCATATTTGACTCTCAATTATTAAAACTACTGGGAATAGATACATGTGTGCTGTTTACCTTCTGCGGTATCTGGCATTAGTTTAGGTCATATGTGTGTGAAAATTTTATAGTATGCACACATACACAAAACAGGCAATTGCACTTTGGCAGACATCATCCACACTTGTCAATGTGTTTCTGCAAAGTATATTGCTAAACTTGCGAGAAGATATGAGAAGCCCTGCTAACATTTTGGGTTTCTGTTTGCTTTGTGTTTTTTGTTTGGTTTGTGGGTTGTTTTTTTTTGCTGGTAGTGATGGGGTGTTTTTTTGGTTGGTTGATTTTTTGGTTTTGTTTTGTTTTTACAGTGTGATAGCTTAATACAAATTTCATTGAAATTAGTAGAAAAAATGCAGTAAGTGTCAGCAGATCTCTTCAGGTACCTAACCTATACTGATATAGTATTTCCAGTGAAGTACACTTTAGATGTGTCATTTGGTTCCATTTTTTGTGTGAAGGCATACAAAAAATAACTACTTATGATTAGGCATTTGGCCAAGAAGTTTTCTTGAGAGATGCAAAGTTGGAAGCAGTTTGGGAGAGGAAAAGAGAAGTTCACTGACACATACAATCATCTTAGTCCAAAGCAAAAGAATGTTGCCTTTTTATGAGGCTGTAAACCCCACCCCTAGAGTTGTCATTTTTTATATTAAAGTCTAGCTATTTCCCTCCATTTCAAATTTCTGCAACATTCTACTGTCGCATCTTATAAATATCCCATCTTATTATTTCTGTCCTTCAGCAAAATTCTGCCAAATTGCTTCCTCAAGAAAACTGTGTCACAAGAAATTCCCAATTAATACAGTCTGTCTTTCTAAAATGAGATCTACAAACTGAGGTCAAGAACAACCTCAGCCTGGTAGAGGCAGCAAGAGTTTTCAGCTGCAGGAGTCTTACTCAGTGATCCTTTCCAACTTGTTAGGGGTTTGAAACATTAAGGCCAGTCTAGCTTTTGAAATACAATATGGTAGGTTTTGGATGACATTTGCCTTAAAACATAGCTGAGGTGTTACCAGTTAATTATTGTAATTTTCATATGTGTGATAAGGAGGTCCAATAGCAGCCAGCTTAAGAGAGCCTGCAGTGCATGAAATTAACATAACTCACTGTGTTCCCTGAAAAGTTTAGCCTGGATGAACATGTTGCAATTATTACATTTTCTAAAAGAAGGTTCCAGCCTGATGTTGTTGAAGGGCTAAACTCATGCTATGCTATCGTTTCTTTCTTTTTTCATGTATTTCTTCTAGCTCTTTTATCTGATCACCACCCAGCAAACAGCTAACACTAAGAGGCTGCAGAGGGCTGAAGAGCTCCTGTCTGCTGTTTGCCTTCAGCTTGAAGCTATTTGAGTGGCTTCCTAATTCAGAGATAAAAAGAGAAGCTCATAGGCATAGCTGTGTTTTAATCCAGGCTGTAAAGAAACTTGCTCAGTTTTTGCATTTTATTTCCACCTGAACTCTTTGTTAACCTTATTTTCAACTTTTTTGTTCTTTTTAATAACATCTGTGTTGCTTGAACTTTCCAGAGTTCTCATCTGTCTTTTTGTGTTTGTTTCCACCTGACTTTATAAAATGTTTTTGTTTTGGTTTTTTGTTTGTTTAGGTTTTTTTTGGGTTGTTTTGTTTTGTTTTGTTTTGTTTTTAATGAAACAGTGGCGGATTACAGTATTAATAGTGATTTCTGAGATCTAATTAATGCCACAACCTCAATGAATATAAAATACTAATTTTTGGTTTGTGTTTTGTTTTTGTTTTTTTTCTCCTGTTGTGGTTCTGTGTGAGGAAAAGTAGATCAGTCCTCTAGGTTTTGGAAGGGGGTGGTAGTTTTGTGCTGTTGTGCTGTATGTTGCGCTGACAGGTTAGGCAAATTTGAAATCATGGACTGTCTTCTGATTTTACTCATATCTCCTTCCCATGGAACCACATATATGGGTGCATGTGTGTCTCTGTGTAAGGTGAAGGGGATTTGGTTCCTTCTTACCTTTTTGTCACCTAGGGCTTTGCTGGGAGCCTTTTGAAGTTGTGAGCTCTTCACTTTGTCTCTGCTGTGCTCTGGGTCAGGACCATCAGATTTATGTTACTAGGTATTGCAGCACGCCATTATTTGGCAGTTCTATTTTGCATTGCTATAGAGCATGTGGTACTAATCAGTGCTAGGAGATTATTTTGAGATGTTTCAATATATATTCTGGGACCTGATTCCAATCACACTTACACTGAATTTTACAATGGGCAAATCAGTTGATTTTGTTGAACTTATTCCTACTACATGTCAGGGTAGATGAGGTCAGAATCAGTCATGCTCAGAGAACTTACTCAAGCCTGTAGCTTGCTGCTTCCAGGATTTCCACGTGCTTTAATAGTCCAGTGTTATTTCGCAATGCAGATTCAAGACACACTCAAACCTCAGAAGCATTTTTGTTTTAGTTTTGGGGTTTTTGTTTGTTTGTTTGGGAGGGGTGTTGTTTTTGTATTTTGAGGGGGGATTTTTTTGTTTGCTTTGCGCTGAATTATTATAATGCACTTGATTTAACTTACCACATACAGGTGACAAGTAATGCAGGTCCAGCCCCTAGTCTGATCTGTTTCATGTGTTCTTGCTCTCTTTTTCTGCCAGAGGAAATTCCATCTCTTGCCTGCCTTCATGTGGTGCTGATAAAGCTCTTCCTGTACAGTAGAATTCCTGTTTTCCTTTAAGCAACAGCAGGGTATTGGGAATGATCAGGAAAGGGGAGGAGGACAGGAGGAGAATACACTCAACAAAGTAGCGCTAAACTGTAACATTAAGTTTTCCTCACTTCCTGATTTAAATAACAGCTCCTCACCCGGGAAAGCCAATACCTAATAAATTAGAAAGCATGCATGAACTATGTGACTAAAGTACAGTAGTTGATGTCTTACTTAGACAAGTTTTGCAAACTTCATATGTCTGTCTTCTGTGTTCCCTTTTGTCATGTTTTATGCATAGTAATGTAGAAAGAATTACATAAAAATCACTATACATGTTATTTTATATAATCACCTGGTGGTTATTTTTGACAATACTTGTAAGTGAACTGTTAGAGTGATACATCTAGAAAGTCTTTTGAGATGTGTCATATCAAGGTGGTAGTGGGGGGTGAGGAAGTATCTTCCCTGGTATGTAATGTCTTTCAGAGAAAGGTTGCTTTTTTCCTCACAACTTTGCATTTGTTTGAAATTTTCCAGCATTCAAATGGCTGAGAGAGAGGGTATGGTGTGAGGACAAGCTCCTCTCCTATACGCATTCTCCTCTACTTCTTGAAACAGTTTTTCTCCTCTTCCTTTCCCCTCCCATCTCTAGTCAGCATGCAAAAACAAAGTGAGGAGAGACAGTTTGCATACTAACTATCCTGATCTTCATGTGAACACCTAGTATCGTAAATGTGCAGGTTGATGCTCATCCCCTACCCTTCTGCATAGGTCATTAAGAAATTAAATTTTCTTTTTTTTCTTACTCTGCTGAAATATTCTTCTGCAGAACTATTTAAACAATTAAATCCAGACCAGTATTTGGAAAATTTAAAAAAGAAAAATATCTATCATTTATTTCACCAACTAAATCTTTGTACCTCCTCTGCTTGTCTTTGCTGAAAAATTATTACCCTGTGCAAACAGTATCGGTGTTTGGCACATTTCACAAATGCTAATGTGTATGCTTTTCCCTCCTCCTCCTCTTTTCTCCTGGTTTTCTTTCTGTTCTTCATTTGCCTCATTGGAATGGGAACTGTGGAAAAAATTCCTTGGCACTCTGACACCAGAATCCTTCATCTTGGAGAGACCATGATGATGCAACCTCAACGCACTCGGCAGGCACACCGGGGCCCTCCAGCGGGGGCCACGCTTCCCAGAGCGGAGACAACAGCAGTGAGCAAGGTAAAAGGTCAAACTTTTTTCCCTCCGCAAAGTAGGCATGACTAAAATAACTCCAGCTTTTTTTATTATATCAGTACATCTGCCTTAAAGTAAACATGGAGTGGCAGACTTGCAGTATAATCAGCTGTAACTTAGGGAGACGGTATTTCCTTTTCCTAACCTACTTAGCTGCATTTTATTATTATTTCAAAGCAAAATATCTAATCTTCAAACAAGCTTTGTAATAACAATTGATTAGTTCTGCCAATTCCTTTACAAATTTGGTTATCTACAGTTTATTTTTGTGTGGTGTAAGTAAATATAACGACAGACATACTTTCCAGCTGTGATGCAGTTGTTTGAGCTGGGTTATAGATGGAGAATTTAACCTGTAGTGTTCAGTGGGGAATTGACTCCTATATGAGTTTTTGAAGCTGCTACATTACCTAAAATAGAAGCAAAGCCCGAACTGGACAGAAAAATGTTTCTTGCAATGTTTGCTTGTACAAACTTGCTTCTGCTTCTGAAAATCTGGATTCATAATGGTAAAGAGAGAGGTACCTGAACTGTAAAACCTCTGCTGCATCTGTACAGTGAAGCCCTTGTAAGGGTTTGGGAGGTTTGATTGTTGTTTCAGAGTTTTTTGTTTTATTTCCTACTGAATTGCACCTTGTGTGTGGTCACTTGCATCCGTGCTGAGTGAGTGTCAAAGTCTGCCATTCTGATATGATAGTGTGTTACACTTGCTTCTTAGAACTATAAGTGACTCCAGAAGGTATAAGAATAGAGCCTCAAGTGCAAAAAGTTGGGCAAAGATGGTTTACTGTTGCTCTTGAATCAAATCGGAATTGATTTTTTTAAGACAGAAGTTTAAGGCGAGCTTTGTTCTTGGGTTTTTCTTTGTAAACATGTAAGTCTTAGCTAGCAAGACATTACTTTTACAAGGTCTTATGATATGCTTCCTCCACATCATGCATCTGCAACATTTTGCCACTGTGTTTCCCCCACTTGTGGGTTACGCATGCCAAATAGATCCGGCTGAGAGGTTTGCTATACAACTAGCTGTGTGGGATTCCAAAATTGGAGAGAGAAGCAGCCTTCAGGGTGAGAGCTGTGGTGACTAGCCTTGCACTGCAGGTCGCTTCCCACCACAGTATTTGCCATGCTTAGGCAGCAGAGCAGATATGTGATTTCATGTCTCTCACGTGGCCCACTGTTTGGCACAGAGCTCCAACCCCTCGTCTGTCTCACGATCTGGTGTCATACCCATTGCGATTCTAGGAACTTGCAAAGTTTGTTTCTGGTAAAGTGGTTTGAGTTTGTCTTCTATTTGTATGAATTGTTTATACATTTGTTCATCTTATTGCTGATAGAACACAACCATGGCACAGGGTGTGATCCAGCTCCAGCATGAGTCACATGGAATTTTTTTCGGTGTGATTGGATTAAAGCTGTACCAGGCCCAGTGAGAACTATTACAGCTTCAGCAGCCAATAAAGGGAGAGCTTGACCGCTAAGCAGTGAATAGGTGTTATGTCTGTTAGCTGGCCATACATTGCATATTGTGGCTAAGATGCTTTGTGTAGCAGATGATCATTTGCATACTCAAAAACTATTCCTTTTAGTTGTCTGTCACAGTGCCTTCATTCCACCCTTAGGGAAGAAATTTCTCACACCTGTATCTCCACTCTGCACCGGCAACACCTTAGAAATGAGAATTATTTCTTCATTGAGCCATGCTTGCTCTAAAGGAATACCTTTTATTGACATCCAGAAATCTTGCACTTCACTAGTCTCTTATTTCTTGTAATGTAACTCGAGGTGCTCGAGAAGTGTTGCTAAGCATAAGAAAAAGTAGCTGATGACACCTACGCCAACTTCCCATCAGAGACTGAGGTTTCCGGTAATATATACAATTTAAACCTGTTGCACTCATTTCTGCAGGAGAGCAACTGCTGAAGGGCCAGCAATCAGTCACTAGTGCTGCCCAGTCTAGCAGGTTAAAACATCACTAATATGCTTCCTTTTGTGCTCAGTTGGGCCTTCTAAAGGAAAGCAGTCGTCCAGTGGCAAATCAGCATTCCACTCAGCTGCTGGCAGCTGACAGATGTATGATCCTACAGCAGTGGCAAAATTCCCATTGGAAACAGCTTTGGATTGCTCTCCCCCCTCAACCTTGGGAAAGACTAAAGAAAGGGAGGCCTGTATTGAGTTTTCCTTGTTTCCTTGAGGGGGAGCAGGATTTACTTCATAACTTGTGAACTGGCAGTGAATCAGTCCCAGTTAATACCAAGATGGGTGGATGCCCTCTTGAGCTATTCCGGTGCAGTTACTTTTTGGGGTTAACTTGGTTTCCCAAGTTAAGGTTTCATTCAAGACCTTCCACAGGTGCTGCTTCCCATATTCCACTGACCCAAAGGATTTCTTGGGAATGGGAGCTCATTAGAGGATCTTGAGTTACATTAGCAACTTACGGTCTCCTTCACTGATACCTGGTGGCAGCAGAGATTGATTCAAGCTACAGTCAGTCTCTTCTGGTTCTTGAGAACACTCTTTCCTGGGATCTCTGCTTTTCCTTAAGTCTATGATGTATGGCGTGTGATTTATTTTTTTTGAGGGGGAGGTGTGGTGGTAGAAAGGAGTTAGGTGAATGATGACATAATTTTTGTGGGCTTTCTCTATGTGAGGTGTATCTATTTATTACACAGGAGAATCCATCCATAATTCTTAAAGGTATAGGCATTTTGTCTGTTTATGGAGGACAGTTTCTCTGCAATGAGTGACTGCCCTTTGGCATCAAAAGGGTTAATCTAGTTGGTCTCTGATATTATTAGAAACATGCTGGCATTTAAAGAGTTAAGAAAGGAGCCTTCAGGCAGTAAATGTTGAAAGATTATCCTAATTTTATTAGTGGTGAGTGTCTATGTTGTTCCTAACATGTCACCTTACTTGTTCAACAGAGAACTAAGCTATACAACTTATTGATCATCTAGCAAACCAAAGTACTAGAGACCTGTAATCTGCCAAGCATTTATTGACTTTATTTCAGTTTAGATCCACAAACGCAAATCAACACTGTGTAATACTATTTTAGAGATTAGTAATTGTGTAGTGGGCCTGATCAACTTTCCGCCTGCCATGGAAAGAGAAAGAGTTAAATATATCCAATAATAAAAATAAAACACTCTAAACATCTTACAAAGGAGAAAAAGAAGAAGCTGATTTAATGGTCTAATGAGGCCATCTTCCAGAGACTTGTTTTGTGTAGGGCTTGCTTTGACCTTTTGCTTTGCTCAGGAGTCCAACGCTTCATTTTTCACATTCTTGCAATTACGTTAACGCTTCAAGCATTTCTGACTCCAAGTCAGCTAGCAACACCAGGCATAACTCAACACTGTGAGTTTTTCCCCTCTCTGTAGATTCATTAACAGGTCACCGGGGTCCCAACTGAAATTTAAAACTGACTGGTTCTGTTGGGTTAGCTGAGTTATAGCAAGGGAGATGGCAGGAAAGGGGCTAAGAGAAAGGGAGGGGAGAGAGAAGACCCTGGGGTTTTTGCCAGGGAATATATGTGTAAAAACCTTAAGTGGAAGATTAAAAGGTGTGTGTAGCTTTATCATCCACCCTTTTCTTTGGAGCAGGGAAAAACAGATCTGAAAGTCTTCTGGGGTATTGTGTTTTCCTTATTCTTTGTGGAAAAAGTGAAAACAGCCACTGCTTTTACGTGCAAGGCTAAATGACTTCTAGAATTCGTCATCAGTTTGTACCCCAGTGATGGATATGATGCTCCCAGACTTTAATTCCTATTTAATCTCTTTATGGGATATTTCAAATAACGAATATGTCAGATTATGCATGAAAAGTGGGAAATAAATCTTTTTAAGGTTTAAAAACATGTGGTCTACAGGAAAGCACTAGGGAATAGTTTCAGCTTCATATTTTATGATACTGGGATTGTATCCCTGATTTGTCATATTCTTAGTTCAGTCACTCAAAGGGCTGATTACGCCAAGGCAGACAAAAGCTGTGTTCCTTCAAGACCTTTCAGGAAGTTCAGCATCTTTTTAGGATTAGGCCTGAGGTGATAAACTTGACCATAAATGAGAAGCGAGAAACAAGAAACTTTTTCTAAGTTATGCAGCAGTAAAAATACAAATAGGCATCACATCCACATTGCCTTACCCATGTGAGTAGTTCATTGGTGTGTGGGTTTTTTTGGTGTGAGGTTTTTTGGGCTTTTTTTTTTTGTTTTTTTTTTTTTTTTTTAATGGAACCACTTGTGCTGAATGAAGATCTGCCCCTTTATATATAATATAAGTTACTCTCTAGAGCAATATTTTAAAGTAGTTTTGAAACACTTTTCTGATGGCTTGATGTTTGTCCCACAGATTTGGCCACAATAGTTTTCTGCGGCAAAGACTTATAATCTGGTCTGGGGCAGAGTCCACTAAGATATTAGCTGCAATTATGTGTTCATCCCAGGTTATGTCTCTGGATTAGTGCATGTTGGAAAAATTAGGTAGTAGACTTCTGCATTATATACTATCTTGTAATAATTATAGTATACAAATCAAATCTGTTACAAAACTGGCTGATAGTGCCCAAAGGCCTGTCCTAGTATAGAAACTCTACTGAAACTCTGTAAAGCTTTGAACCAAACTCCAATAGGTAGGAAAAGAAGTTGTTAATGAAGTAACACATTCATGCAAAGTCTCTGAAAGCTTAATATCCAAAAGCTAATGCTGAAACTTCTTTCTCCTAGTTCTGTATGTATAGGTAAGCCTGCTGAAGCTAGTATACATATTTATCATATGGATTCAGAATACATTTTTATTCCTTTGTATTTTTACCTACAAAGCTATAGGGTATGGTTTTATTGGAAAAGGACCACTTTTTGTAAGAAAGGAAATTCCTAATAGAAATGCTCAAATATCCAGACTGTGAAAAATCAAACTTGCTATTAAATAATGCTTCACTGGAGAGGCATTATTTCAGAAGGCACAGCTCTCATAAAGGTGAACTGTATAAAGTATGAAAAACTCTTAAAGAACAATGGCTTTTTTCAGCTGAGGAAGATGCAGGAAGAGAGTAGCCCTTATTAATTCATCTTTTCCTTTCAAGTTTGAGGGGCCCGTCCTTGTGTTGATATGTATGAGTAATTCCCATTAATGGTGATGGGAGTTATGCATGTGCACTGACAGAAGAATAGACCCCTTAGTGTTCAAAGCACATGAAATTTACATTTTTTCCATTGCTGTAATTGAGATGTTGACAAATTGGAGAATATTGATTAGCCTTTGTTTTAAGTATTTCTTGCCAAGTTTGCTTTATTTTTTCATGGTTTGAACAATGGTGCGAGTTCAGCAGCAATGAATAATAAGGGTAAAGATAACTTTGTATTTCAATATTTTGATGTGCCAATATGAAATAAATTCTCAGGCAAATGGAATGTGTTGTTTTAATCATTAGCTATGCATGAAAGAAAAATTGATGTTGACATCTTAGCTGTAAAATCGTTGTAATGCGGCCTTCCTTACAATTCATTTTTGTAAAATTCATTTTGTACATTTTGCAGCAATTGAACAATCCCTGCACTGTGAATAGGCAAAATTCCCAGAAATACTGAGACAGTTGGCCCAGTAACTGCTGAGCTCACACTGCACACCACATGCGCATTAACCATAATGATGCCAGAACCAGCTTAGCTAAATATAGTCACATTTTAGTATCCTCACATCCTGTGTTTTCTTCCTATTACATGAACAAATACATCTTTTTGCAGTTTTTATTTGACTGTTGGGGTCGCTGAACACTTACATCCCTATTCTCTATTCCATAAATAATATTGAAATTTCATAGTGAATCTTTGCTTCACTATACAGTTTTGCTAATAATCTGGCTGGTGGCAACTGCAGATTCCTCACATTTTGTTAAATTAAAGCTTAGAATGGAGAAGGTGGTGGTTTAACATATTATACTTCTATTTAAGATTCTTATCTCATTCTTAGCTTTTAATCCATTTAGGGTTTTTATATTTAGGTATAAATAAAGATTTATATATGCATTAGAAAACATTTAGTTCCATATTTGTGATATGTTGTGCTGGGGTTTCAAATTCAGCACAGGAAAACTCTGTCTGTGGAATATTATCATAGTAGCAGTAATCTCTTTAAAATAACCCTAAATACAATATGACAGATGCCATCTGGAATAATCTTTTGCTAGTTGCTTTCAACTTTTATTTTTTCCTACAGCTAAGTTCATCCACAACTGGTCATTTACTGTTATGATAAACATAGCAAACTCTTTTCCTCCTTTTGGTAGGTTGAATGTTCAGAGAAAATAACTAAATAATTTTACTTAAGAGATTGTTGCTGTTGAGAGGTTTGCTTCTGACTTCATGTTTCTGGATGGTTTTAGATGCATGTATGTGTATACATGTATATCCATGTATTTTTATTTCAAAATGAAAAAAATAGAATTCCCCCTTAGGCTGTTCTTCCCATGTCAGATCCTATTCAGCCTAACCCAATTTGCCTCCAAACGTTAGGTAACATTCCATTTGCTAAATTATAATTGTATGTTTGTTACAATATTAAAGGTTTCATAACACAACACATTCAAACATACAGTAGCTAGTGCTTAAATGTCTTCCTGTGTTGTTACAGACTGAGTAATTTCTTCCTATATATACCAAGTTATTTGAAAGATCTAGTGTTGAAATCTCTGGATTTATTTTTTTTTTTTCAACTTAGCCATGTAAGGGGATGTCTCCTGATGCCTGTTAGAGTTTAATTTAGAGTAGTAATTAAACTTGAATACTGCCTCATAAACAAAAGATAAACAATAAACCAGCCACGTTCCCTGCTGTTTCATAGCTTTCTTTCCCAGATGTTTTAGCCTGATAATTTTTACATAGTGAACTACCTAGCATGGAGTGCTGTGGACAGAGGTCAAAGCCTGGCTCTTTATAGTGGGTTTTAAAAACTTTTAGTTAATGGAATACTACAGAATTTTCCTTTGTGTAGCTGATAAAATTGGCAGATACTGAAGGACACACATTAATTGACTTTTTAATTCTCTCCCTCTTGTTTAACAAGATGGCACTAATTTAAAAACCCCGTAAACTTTATTTTAACTGTTGACGACCAATGAATGTTGTTATTTCTTAATATTAGGGTGCCTGGACGGCACATTAGAATCCTTTGTGTCATCTTTAAAAAATACAAATGCCCTTGAAGGAGCTGCTCTCTCCGTGCTCATCCTAAGCAGCTATGGAAATGTTCACAGTGGAAGGCCTTTAATTTTTCAAACTGCTCCTCAGGCTGCTGAAGCTTGTGTGTCCATCTCTGGACCTCTTCTCTGTCAGCCATGATTTTTCTAATTGCCAGGTACTAGTAGGCCATTCAGCTGCAGAAGCCATGTTATTTTCACTGGGTGGGGTAATTACTGAAAGCTGAGAATAGCTGCACTAAAGACACAGGGATACTTTCATGATCCCATTAGCATAAGAGAGGGTAAATTATTCATGCCAAGTGAGGATTCTATGGGGAAAAGTATAGTTAATGCACATAGTTTTTAAATGTATCCCTTTCTGCTCTGAGACTAAATTCTGGTTGGATTCAGTTCTCAGACATTTACGGGAAAGCTCTAGTGGCATGTTAGACGCAGTTCATCTCTCTCTGTTTGCAGCGTTCTCAATAGAGACCATCTGGCAAAGATCCAAAAGGTGATTAAACAAAATGATCAGCTCTTGTTGCTGTGTTACATGTCCAATACTCTGGATTAAAAAACATGACCCACAACTTAAAGCTAACATCCTTTTTTTTTTTTTTTTTCTTTTCCCCTCTTTCCTCTTCTGTAAGAATTCAGATGGTCCACAAATGTCTATGCCATCTTTGTGTCCTTATGGCCCATAATCATGAACAGGTTGTGCAAATGGCTCTTTCTGTAACACGGTCTGTTCCAGCAGCATAGAAACATTTCATATTAATTGGGTCAGTCTAATGTTCATAATGACATGGGGAAAAATTACCCAAATGCGTTCTTATAGTAAACACTTCAAATGTGCCTTTCTTCTATTAGAAAGTGAAATTTGACATCAGGCTCATGTGGCTGATTTATTTTTTAAGATGGAAGAAAATCAAAGCTTGACACTTAATCTGCTGAAAATAGTTTAAAGCCCCTCCTAACCAAACAAAAAAAAAGGGGGGGAGGGGGGCAGGCGGATATGAGCTGTGGTTTAACACCACAATCAGGGATGAATTTACAGTGCTATTCAGAAGAGTACTCCCTTATCATAAACAAGCTGATAATCACACTGAATCTAACTCCCAGTTAGCTCTTTCTTTGCTCACAGATATCAGTGTACATGTCCTCCTTAAGCTGTGATATGTTGCTGTTGAGTCAGACAGAACATTTGTACACCTTATGTCATATTTGGAATTTAAGGATTAACACTATATACTTACCAGAAAACCCAGCTAATCAGCAAGGTAATTTTTCAAACCAATCACTTCAATGCCTGAGTTAAGGTAAAAATGCCAAGACTGTGAATAGGGGACATATGTATCTTATCTTTTTGGGGTTGCACCAAATGCCAAGTACTAGTGTAAATTCAACAGAAACCAGATATTGTTGGAAAGTAATTAAAGAAATATTGAGCTTAAAGCTACCATATGAGTGAAATATTTGTAGGCCCACTTTGTTGCATGCATAACAATTTGTATGGAATTGATCAGTGTTTCTTTCTGTTTTACTTCTTGAGTTGTACTTTGTTAAACATGACAGAGAAAACACCTCTGTGTATTCAGCCATAGTGTTGGAGGGATCTTCTTCAACCTTAGGACGTTTGCAGTCCAAAATCAGTAGGTTTACTTAAAGGAGAAATTCATTAGTTTAAAAAGAATTAAAAAAAAAAAAGAAAATGTAAAGCCTCCATACCTCTGCCAGGAAAAATAAAACTCCACTTTTCCACTTTTGAAAGCTTAAAAGATCCAGTGAGGCTGTCAGCATTCTTTACTGTGCAAGGTTGTTGTGGTTTAACTCCAGCCAGCGACTAAGTCCCACACAGCCACTTGCTCACTCCCCCCTGGCAGGATGGGAGAGAGAATCAGAAGAGTAAAAGTAAGAAAACTCATTGGTTGAGATAAAGACAGTTTAATGGATAAAGCGAAAGCTGTGCATGCAAGCAAAACAAGGAATTAATTCACCGCTTTCCATCAGCAGGTAGCTGTTCAGCCATTTCCAGGAAATGAGGGCTCCATCGCATATCACAGTTACTTTGGAAGACAAGCGCTGTAACTCTGAATGTCCCACTTCTTCCTTCTTCCCCCAGATTTATAAACTGACCATGGTGCTATAATGGCGCTATATAGTATGGAATTCCCCTTGGGTCAGTTGGGGTCAGCTGTCCCAGCTGTGTCTCCTCCAGCCTCGTGCACTCGCAGCCTACTTGCTAGTGGGATGGAGTGAGGAGCAGAAAAGGCCTTGACATTGTGTAAGCACTGCTCAGCAGTAATGAAAACATGCCTGTACTATCAACACTGTTTTCAGAAAAAATCCTGAACATAGCCCCATACTAGCTACTAGAAAGAAAATTAACTCTATCCTAGCCAAAAGCAGCACAAAGGTGAATGCAGTAGGTAAAAGGTGAGGAGAGCGCTTCCAGAATGCTCAGGGAGAGGAAGCCAGGCCAGGCTCCCCTAGCATCAGGGCAGCCTGGCAGATGAAAGGGTCCCACATAGCCTTGGGGGCTAAAGGCTATTACAGGGCAACTGATGCTCTGTTATCATGCTGATTTTCAATTGATTTTTGCTAGTACAGTGCTTGTTGAAGGCCCTCTAGAGCATCAAACACTGCATTTTGGCACTACAGAGTGTAACACGTGGGCCTTTTGTCTTTCTGTCTTGTCTTTGCCCAGGAGTACTAACCACTCCATGATTGCTCTAGCTTCTGAGCAGTTTTTATATCTGGGGAAATAGGTGAAGGAAATTTGACAGCTATCTTTACTTGTCTCTTAATGTGATTTGACACATTTGTTTGTCGTTCTAATTTGTCAAAAAAGTCTGGTTTTGTATTAGTGTAAAACTTTGCTTTCAATTTGTAAAACTACTTCTCATTTACGTAGCTGTGCACGAGGTACTAATAAACCCAGCTCTGATGTCTAAATATACTTTTGTCTTTCTCAAACTTGCATGATTCTTTTAATTAACTGGTACTAGGGATTGTTAAAGTTAGATCTGGGAGTGCAGGAAGATTTCTATAGGTTGAAATGAGTAGTTTCTCCTATTTTCTAACTTCTTTCTTCACTTAAACTATTGTAGATTTTTCATTCACAAAAATTTAAGCCATGTACATGTAAGTCTTGATAAACTGAAGATTTTTAAAATCAGATTAGTGTCTGTATGTTTAGGATATCACCTTCAAAAAAATGCTTACCATTTTAACCTGAGGTTTCCACTGGCTTGTGCAAGTCATTATGCATGCATTAGATGTAAATGAGTATTTTAAATTGTTTGCAACGATAAAAATGTACACATGAAAACACATGTAGAAACTTAGACTTGCAGCTTTCTGATGTTATGGGAACTATAATAAAGCAGTATAGTCATACGGATAGGATGATATCAAGAAACAGCGATGGCCATCCTAACTATCATGCTGGCTATAGGCATGATCCAAATAACAAGTATGACCAATGGGAGCACATCTGTTAATTTGCTGGCCTGCCTGCCTCTTCTCAGTTTGTTGCCATGAAGTAAGGGTATAGCTGTCTACCCTGGAGCAATTAAGTGCAGAACCAAATCTGATAGGACTTCATGTAAGTAACATGCCCTCTCTGATGTGCAATTCTTCCCATCTATAATCTGTACAAGGGACACAAGGGTACTTAGGTATTTTGTGAATGGTTTGAAGCGGTCATCTGTTGTCGGACTGCTCTGATACTCCAGGAATGCAGGGTTATGTAGAAAATTCAAGTGCTTTCTTCTATTGGTACTTAGGTATTTTGTGAATGGTTTGAAGTGGTCATCTGTTGTCGGACTGCTCTGATACTCCAGGAATGCAGGGTTACGTAGAAAATTCAAGTGCTTTCTTCTATTGGACTCCCTGAATTTCACAAAAGCAGTGCTGGATATACTGCATTTGTAAATTGAATTGCTTATTTTAACGCTTCCTTTTTTTTCAACAAAGGTGAAAATAAGTGAATGAAATAGCCTGTTTTCACAAAACTCTGTATTGTTTTCAATTAATAAGACTTATGAAGTGAACAATAAAAGACGATAGGGTTCTTTAGTGATATCAGCATAATGATGATAATTCTAAAGTGAAGTTTCCGATGTTTAAAAAAATGTTGTATCAGTATATATATATTTTTTCCTTGTTTACTAGGTTTTTGGTTAGTTGGCTGGTTTTGTTTTTCTCTTTCCCTGAACAAGCATAGTAACATAGACTAATACTACTAACACAGATTAAGACAAGCATAGTAATATAGACTAATCACTATTAGTCTATATTACATTGCGAACTCCAGACGCTCTAGTCACACTGTCTAGTGACTAGAATCACTAAATATGATTCTGTGTTCATATTTAGGTCTTAGGCATCTAAGGGTAATGTTGGATGTTGTAGAACAAGATTGTGCAATGCATTGTCACTTTGTGGGGTTTTGGTTTGGCACTTTTTTTTTACGTGTATGGGTTGTTTTTTTTTTAATTCTTCTTCTTTAGGATTTTCTTAGTACACTGGGGCTATAGAACAGGCTGTTTAGTGACCTTGCACATCAGTAGCTCTGTCTTTTAAACATGGACATTGATTTTTCTCATCCTGGCATGAGATCTATCATACCCCCTGCACTGTTGCCTAAGAGTTTTCAGCATGTATACAGGCAATGGTGGCTAAGAATGAAAGCTTAGGGCATCAGAACTGGCAGCAGTTTCATGGAGAGCCTGCTTCATATTTAGAAGGCTTTTGTTAGCTATGAAATGCAGTATATCCATTTTGGGTGAGGGGAAAATTTATAACATTGTGTGTAACTATTTTACTGTTAATACTGCTCTTAGTCTTAAAAACCATACTGATCTAGATTCAGTAATTAGAGTTTCTACGGAACTTAAAATAACATTTTCAAATGCACCAACTGGGTGTCTTGATGATGGTTACAGCCCTTATGAAAGGTCTGTCTTTTGTTTATGAGTCAGTGAAGGACTGTCCAGAGGTTTAAAGGAAGGGGATGGAAATCAGTTAAAAGCAGTTCTTCCTTCTTGGAGGACAGAAGAGGAAGACGCTATTCACATAAGATCCTGATCCTTCTTGTGTGGAATCATAGCAATAGCAGGGGCACTGCTCCTGTCAGATACGCAAAGTTTGGGTCAAATGCATCCACATAAATGAAAACAAAGCATGATTCTCATATCTTAAAAAATAAATACACAAAAAAACCCTATTAATTTTTTGACAATTCCCATAGAAACTACTGCCATTAAGACTCGCAGGATGTACAAAAAGACATCCATAAAGGTCTAATATTTCCTAATATTTCTGAACAAAATTTTATCATGCCTTACATTTTAGAGGACAAATAATAATAAGCACCAGATTTTTTATTATTTATACAGGAAATTTTTTAATTGCTTTTTTCCTTTGGTGGTTTTGAAATGTTAATATGAACCTCAGAGAAAAATTAATTTGTGCTTTCAGTTTAATTAATTTCTTGAAATATTAACACTTATTCAAGTCTGTTGGAGAGAATAGACTTATGCAGTAAACTCAAAATTAACTTTAAGAAATTTGGTTGCTGTTGTTTGATTGTGCTAAATATAGAAATTCACCCCATGTGCAGGTATGTGTGGAGCTGGAAGTAGAAAATTCTTCATTTCCTACTGTTATATATGGATGGTTTATAAGTGACAGCCCCAAAGCTTGGCTGTGTTTGCATTGTTTGTGAAGCTATCCTTACCCCAGCATAAGGAATGAATATAGGGAAATTGTCTGGCGGCAGAGTTGGCATAATGGCTTGGTGCCCCTATTTCTACCTACAGGCCAGGTAGGAAGCAAAGGAAAGAGAAAGACAAAGTGGTTTCCTGCTGCTCCGCTGACTTCCCAGCTGCTCTGAGCCTGAAGTCCATTGTGAACTCCAGATGCTCAAACTTGAGCCAAGTGCTGTCCTAAACTGCTGGCCTCATAACTTGTGGAAAGAGCTCAAATTATTTTATGGATGGTTACCTTTGTACTTTTAGTACCCTTGGCACTAAACATTTCTCATGCACAGGCTAGGACTGGGGTCTTCTACTTTCTTATATAAGCAGAGCATTTGCTATAACTGACAAGGATTGATGGAGCAGCCATGAAAGTGAGAGAGGGGAATTCAGAAAATTCTCTATTAAGATGTGATTTGTACCATGAAATTTTTTGACAACCCTGGCACTTAATTCTTAGATCAGTAAAGAGTGCTTTTTCCCTTATAATCCTGAGTTATGCCCACCAGCTTATTGTGGCTACACTTGTTTAAGCAATTACATTTGTTTAAACTTTCCTTGAGCATTTCCACATGCAGCTGTAAGTTGGGCATACCTAGATTTAAGGCAGCCCCCATTTGCAGAGAGTCCAGCAGAAGTGAATATGACAAATACATGCATATAATTTTATTGCAGGACTTGGTGCTAAGGTTTTAAATAATTTACAAGCGTAAAATTCGGAAACTTGCATGAACTCCCTGTCTAATTTTATGCTCCTGCTTAAAGAAGATGGAACATTGCTTAAATAGCACAAATCAGAATTTTTCAGCTTGGAGCTGCCTTCCTAGTTCCTCCCACCTCAGATTTACCACTTACTGATGGTTCTCTATTTCGTGGGACTCTTGACTCCGTACATCTGTTAAAGGGGATAGTTCAGGATGAACACAGCCTCCTACTCAGTAGGACCGCAGTGTTCTCTTTGCTTCTACTAGATGCTTGAACAAGCAGAGGGCTTAAGTGAAATCCTTTAGCTGAGCCAAAATCTGTTCTTATTTAGGGACTAATCCAAAGCCTGTTAGATCAACAGAAAGACTTTGGTTGACTTCAGTGAGCTTTGGATCAGGCCCTTCATTGCTAATACATCTGAGATCAATGGAGCTACACTGGGCTTCTGCCAGTAAAAAAAAGGGAGAGTGATTGTCCTTCTGCTGTATTTGTACAGTACCTAACACACTGAGGTCCTGGTGCTCACAACAGCGTTCCCAAGTGCTTCACTGAGACAGCAACTTGGTGTTCATGGACTCCCATTCAGCTGGGTACCTAATTCAGTTGTTTAAAACAACCAGGTATGCTGTGCATCCAGCTCATGCCCAAGCATTATTTTGGTCTTCTAATGTTTTGCATCAAGAAATTTCTTGTGAAAAGCATAAAGGGAGGATGACAGTTTTTATATCAGGAAAAAATAATATACCTTTTTTTTATATTTCCGTACTATCAGATTGTAAAGAAATTAAGAATATTCAGTCCATAGAACATTTAAACAAGTGCAACTTGTACTGTCATCTCACTGCATTGAGAAAATTACTGAAGCCCCATGCCATCTCTACAGTCAAAAGTCTGTTACCTTTTTATTATTATTTCATTATTATGTTTTATTTTTATTTCTCAGTGTTAAACTGTATTCCAAATTATAATTGCCACTTGTTGAAGATTTTAATGTAATAATTAGCATTATAGCAATGGCAAATATTTTTAGACAAGAAGTGGCAAAGGATTTAAATATCCTAAGTGTACATCAGCATGGACCTTCTATTTTCAGAAGTGCCTGTAACACTCAAAGTAGGACCTCAGTCTGGCAAGGACTTACACATTGCTTAAGTCTGTATATTGCAAGTCGTCATTGAAATAGAGGCCCACATTAGAGTTAACGTTGACCACCTCAGCCTTTGTTGGGTTTGTTTTCAATTGACACTTTTGTTGTAGTCCTAAACTACAGATATTTTCATTAGAAAGAAAGCTGCTAAGTTTTGTTTTAACTTTACACTTTTGGTTAGATTTCATGTGCTTCTAAGTCCATGCACTAAAGATTCATTTTGTGTATTCAGATACGTAATATATTTTGTGCAAAACATCTGTCACCATGTGCAATTGTATTTGAGTATGAAAAAATTCCTGTTTCAAACCTTTTTTGCATAGTATATTTTGACATAACTTTCTAGATGAGAAACATTAGACAATGTTTTGTTTTAATAGTCTTTTTCTTTGGTACTATTTTATTCATTTTGTGTAAAATGGTAAATTCTGTAAATTTAAGTTATTACACAATTAAGTTTTGATTTAGAGCTTACCAAAATGCTTAGTGCATATAGATGCCTCTCATTTTAGGGAAACAGGGATAGGCTGATCTGACTAGCATCTCAGCTGGCCGGCAATTTGGAGTTTTCTGTGCTTTCCATGTGCAAGGATTTAAAAAGAGAAATTACTGCAGTACTCATTCTTTCGTCTAAGGAAGAAGTAATAATGCAGTTTTCTAGTTTAAAAAAACAAACAAACAAACAAGAAAAAAACACAAAACAAAAAAAACACAAACCCAAAAAACCCACAACATAATGAAGACATCTTACTGGTGCTAAATGCTTCTAAATTTTAGTTACAGATTTTACTGTTTTCTTTCACTTTTAAGAGACCACATCTGAACTTCCCTGAAGTTCATAAACTTTCTTCAGTGACTTGAGTTAGACATAAGTGATAGCTAACCACTGTGTATGTGCCCATTTTCTTCTGTTTTGCTTTTTTATTCTGTCTCAGAATAATGAAATTCATCCTACCTTATCCATTTCCAGAAAATCTTCTGTAGTTCATATCTGCAGTGATAGATGAAACACTTTCATTTAGCTGTGAATTGATTATCCAAATTATTTCTCTGAGTTAGATCTTATTAACAGTTCATATTCCCAGCTTTGAGTATATTTTGGCAAAAAGCTCTATGAGCAAGGTTTTAGGAAAGAAAGGCTTTATTGATTTTTTTTTTTTTTTTTAAGATCTTTCATTCATTCTATTAATCTATAACTCAGGCTCAGCTACAGATTTTCCCCCTTTTTTGTTGCTTTTTTTCTCTTCCAACTTTGTGCAGGAATATGTTTCATATAGTCAAGCCTCTCTAATCTGGTAATTCATCAGTGACATTCAGGATTTGGTTTCAAACCCCTCTCTGCTTTCTTGTAAACTAATCCTACACTCCTAGGACCACCAAAGAGAATGTCATTTTTGCTCGAAGTTCTCACTGTCAGAATTCAGGTTTACTGTATGCCAATTTACCCTCCTTTAAGCTCTTCCAAATGGCTATCAGTTTTGTTTAAGAGAAATAAGCTGTCCTTTTATTTTAGAACGAGTAAAGAATTTTACATCTTTCTAAAGCAATTTTCTGCATTCTTACCAGCTTCATTGATGTGAATATAAAGTACACAATAGGTCAAATTCTGACTTCAGTGGGAGTTGATGGGAGCAGTCTGTATATTTGAAAGCAGAATTGATTCAGTCTTGGTGTGCCTGTGCAGCAAAAAATTCTTATCTTCCTGTAATTTTCTTTCATATAATCAAAGAATATAGATTTGAGTTTTTCTCATGCTATTTTTTATGACCGCTTTACGTGAGCTCAGATGAGCTGCTTATGTTCTTAGTAAGGATGTGTGTGTGTGTGTATTTTTTTTCCTTATTTATTCACATATAAACATTTTACATGCTTCCTTAGAGAATTTCCTTGTAAGATTCAGTTAAGAGACTGAGAACTTGTATAGCACATAATTTGTAAACTATGCAAAAAGCACCCTCCAGCTGAGGCAAACCCTAGAACAGTTCAGTTGGACCTGCTTTGCTTGCCACTGTAGTACTCTTGGATGTAAGGGTCTAGTTCAGATTGTGGCTGTAACAAGCAGCATACGCCCATGCACAGCCAGATGTCCAGTGGGGGATCCGCGTACTGGTCTTCTGTTCCAGTCTTCCATCAAGCAGCTGTTTGTTGTAGCATGATTCATGTTATTTTAGATAATTTGAAAAAGATATTGCTTCTGACAACAAAAAAAGCATAATGTCATCTGCTCTTATGCCTTCTTCATGCTCCTTAGCTGTTCTTGAGCTGTCTGTTGTTTCACGGGACTGGGGTGTAACGTCTACAAGTGAAATGAGATTATTATATCCAAAAGAAAAGGGAAAAGGGTGGGCAGAAATGCTGTTGTTAAATTCAGGTGAAACAGTAGATTTTCACTTGTGTGATCATTAAAGCTGAGTAAAAGCTGATATCTCATGCTTTCAGAAGAAAGATTTTGTTTCCACCAGGCTTCTTATGCTTTAAATAACCGATTTGGCAGCCTTGATCTACTCAAATGTTACTTTCTTGCTACCTTTTTATAACAGTTCTTTAAACAACTTGTGAGGAACTTCTTAGCTTGTTTTTAGACTGCTGTAGGTAGAAAACATTGACTTTTTTCAAAAAAACACAGAAGTTTTTCAAAGTAGTTTAGACCTTTGGCATAGCATTAGAATATTTCTTTCTGTAAATCATCTCTCATACATTAAAAAGCAACTGTCAGTTGGTTTTCTTCCTGTCTTGTATGTATTTGAGGTTATAACAATAGAAGTTCTAAGCTTTGCCCTCCTTCCCCCCCCTTTTATTTTTTTTTAGTTGATGGCTTTAGGAAGGGTGGTCTTTCTCTTACTTTCTTAGTTACATTAAGTATCTATAAAGGTAAGGGTTTTTGGTGGTGTTCCCTTTTGGTGGTTTTTGTTTGAGTTTTTTATTTGTTTGTTTTATAGTATGGCAGAGAATAGTAGTACATAAACCTTTTAAAAGTAGATTTTGTAAAATGTAGAGCATGGATAAAGGTTTGTGAGGTTTTACTTGAATCAGACACATCTGTTAAAAGAATCAGTAGATCTGCGGAGAGGCTATGTCTATTGTCACATCCAGGGGAATCCACTGAATCTTGGCGTTCATTTAGGATTCCCTCCTGATAAGCAAATTCCCATGACCACTTTTAAAGCTTTAAAAGCTTTGGTTTTGTTTTAAAAGGCCTCTGAGCATCAGCAATGTTTTCATAGGCATTTAGAAACAAAAACCTGAGCTTTTAAACCTTCAAATGTCACTGTGGGGATTCACTTTGCTTCTCAGCAGACCAAGTCTGAGGTAACACCTGCAAGAAGTGTGTATCTGTGCGTGTGGATTTTGTGAGAATTGTGAAGCTCCATCTCAACTGACCCACAAATGTGACAGCAGTGTGTGTGTGTAAATCTTGTTATGTTTTCCTGTTATTCATTCTAAAGAGCAAGCTATTATTTTGGTTCTATGGAATTACTGATGTGGGTAAGCCAATTTTGGTTTTAGATTGCTTTAACATCTTCTCCCTGTATATCAGCTGATGCAAACACTAAGAAATGGCCTTCAGAAGAACAGACTGAATGACAGCCCCTGGTTATGTTTCATTATCTAAAGGATATTAAGAGTTTTTTGCCTCAGCTTTACTTTTTTCTCCTACAGTTAAAATCAGTTGCACAATAAAAGGTAGCTTTCTTTAAGTAGATGTAAACCCATTACTAGATAAGAAATAATGTGCAATACAAATGAGCAGACAAATCGTCAGACAGAAATACTCATTTGCACTCCTTTCCAACTCCATTTCTTTGCATCTTAAACATATGAGGTGAAATTTTGTCACGTTATTGGGGGAAGGGTAAGGCGGTTTTCAGAATTAAGGATAGATACTAAATTAATACAATAGAAGTGTTTTCCTCCTGTCCTGTGCTGTTCTCAAAACACCTGTTAAGAGAAATAAGCGCACATTTTGTGACTGATGATACTAACTGGCAAACTTGGCACCAAATAACCTGCTGAAACTAAAATGTTGATGCAGAACATGTGCTTAACTTAACAGTCCATAACCCTGTTTTCAGAACACTGAAATACCTACCCTGAGGAAAGCTTATAAAATGAAGGTCTTTAAAGTTCATAGATTAGACCAATGAAGCTGCAGCTGTTTTTAAGAATGTGTATCTTCATTGACTCCTATTAATTCAAGATGGCCAAGTATATGAAATAAGAAACATAAAAGCACTGAAGAAGACTTTTTTTATTATTATTCTATTTTAAAGCGTGTTTTTCATAGATTGTCTAAAAGAATAAGCAGAAAAGGGATGCTTGAAGAGGCAAACATTCTGCATTTGGGAGGATTACGTGTTGCAGGAAGATCTGAAAGAACCTCTGCTTGGTTTCTGAGGGTATTTAACTGGACTTTTTATAACATATAATGCTTAATTCCTCTAGAAATTCCCAGTGCCCGTAAGATTCTATTGCTTGAGATTAGGTTGAGTAATTTGGCATATCTCTAATCGTGTTTCCCCATGTGTAACATTCCAGCCATGTCTGTCTTATTTTACTGTTAAGTATATAATTTATAAATAGATAACAATCCTGATAAGCTTGTTTGAATCCATTCTAGAACAAAATTACTTGTTTTGTATTGCGATAGCTTCAAGCTGCTTTAGAGTAACTGTCCTCAACAAAGGAAAAATCTTTGCTATCTTACTCATCTGGAGGCATGGGAAATCAAAAATCTGGGCTACAGCAGCAAATAGGACCAATTATTTCTGAAGTGCTCCTTGAGAAATAAACTTTCTGCACGTGGCAAATATAAAGTCGTAACAAATATGTGAACATACAATTTTCCTTTTTGTACGTGTTCACACAGAGTTCATGTTAGTTTGCTACTCTCAAATGAAAGAAATTAGAATAGACTATATTAAGGTGAACAGAATCTTTTTAATTTGATTTTTCTGGCTGTGTGACTTTTCTGACAAAAAGCTTGCTATCTTCCATTTCACCAGATGTGCCTCCAAACTATGTGCTTTACTGTTAGACATTTTGGGATATGGTGGTTTTATTTCTCTTTTTCGGGAATAAACCAGAAGCACTTCTTATGTTGAATAGCCTGACAAAGGGAAGATAGAATAGAATTGGCGAAGGGCAATTGGATTGTTTTGTGGGGTTTTTGTTGGTTTTGTTTTTTCTTTTTAATCTCAGTGTTCCTTACTTTTTTTGTCTTTTTTTTTTTTTTTTTTTTTTTGATAATTGAACAAAACTTGAGGGAAAAAACAAGTTGTCCTTAACAAGGAAATTATTTAGAAGTGCAACATGCTTACGTATCTGGATAAGAACAGTGCATTGTTGACAGTGACTGCATGAATCGCATGATGCAACCTTTTGACAACTGAGTGTCTGCTGGAGACATCTGTGAAGGGTGACCTTTCACCCCAAGGAAGAATGCTCTGAAGGTGGGGAATGCCGTTATCTATCCTGGCCCACCATGCAGACAGGCTGCCCACCACTGTCCTTGCACCCACTTGGTTACATAGCTCCTCAGATACAAATTGAATGAGTCAAAACTAAGCAGATTCTTCTGAAGAGATATTGAAAGCCAACTTGCTTTTGCCTTGGTAGGAAGGCAGAGGTTAAATCAGGGGTCTCAGACAGTATGAAACTAGAACGAAACTTTCAGTCTTTAAGTAGTCTTGTTAACTAATAAGGCTCCAGAAGAGGGATTGCTAATATCTAATGTGCCTGACACTCCCTGAGATCCTTTACTTCTGTAAATCACTTGTTACCAGTGTTGTGGAAACCAGTACATACAGTACATTACTCTTCAGACACACAGGTTTAAGTTATAAATTGTAGTGTATAGACACAGAATGCATCAGCTGTTTCTTTTTCAGGT
This sequence comes from Psittacus erithacus, assembly GCA_009867235.2. Classification (NCBI taxonomy): domain Eukaryota; kingdom Metazoa; phylum Chordata; class Aves; order Psittaciformes; family Psittacidae; genus Psittacus; species Psittacus erithacus. The sequence continues at coordinate 37,718 of WYDI02042802.1, forward strand.
GGTGGGAAAAGGAAAGAGGAGAAGAAGGGTTGGGGTATACTGGGGCAGAAATACTAATAAACAGCTGAGAATGTTTTCAGACCAATGTATTTCTGATTTTCATAGAAAAGAAAATTCATTGTACTGGCTGTAATCTGAGAAACTTTCTGTTTTCATGCTCTTTTTAATTCACAAGCCTGGAATTCTTGGTACAGGTGACTCTCTGAAAAGCAGTATCATGTTGGTGATTGCTGCTTCTAGTAATATGCGACTGTGTTTGCAGTGGTCATTCATGGAGAGCCACCAGCTGTCTGTTAGTCAACAAGGACCCATGTCCCACTTGTTATAGGTGAAGTGGTGATTTCTTGTCTCAAGTGGCTGTAATGTTCTAGGTGTGTGGTTTGGGCTTGGGGTATTATTTTTTTTTGTTTTGTTTGTAGGGCTTTTGGTCGGGTTTTGGTTTGTTGGTTTTTTTGTGTGTGTATGTTTTATTTTTTTCTTTAAATAATATCCAGATGATATAAGGATATTTGGCTGCTAAAAAGAAAGCAGCAAATTTCCTGTCCCAAAAGGTGGAGCAGTCTTGAGGAAAACAGGTTACTCATTTCCCCGCCCCTCCCCCCCCCAACACTCTTTAGTCCCACAGAACGAATGCATGCTTCAGCACGGATTTTTCTGCTAGTTGGATCCCAGGAGGCCTTATTGAGTGCAGCACTGCTCAGGGAGTTGCAGCTGTGTAAAGGGGGGGGGGGGGGGGGGGAAATGTCGCTTGTAGGTTTTTTTTTTTACCTTGGTTTGGGTTCGGAATGGCAGCCGCACTCCGACTTTGTGGG
>WYDI02042803.1:0-32919 GCA_009867235.2 Psittacus erithacus
CACCTGACTGCCATGATTTTTCAAATATAATGGACAGTGGCTTAGCAACTTCATTCACCAGCTCCTTCAGGACCCATAAATGGATTTCATCAGATCCCACAGACTTGTGCATGTTCAGGTTCTTAAGATGGTCTTGAACCTGATCCTCTTCTACAGTTGGCCCAAGGTTTTCATTCTCACAGTCCCTGTTTCTGCCTTCCAAGACTTGGGTGGTGTGGTCAGAGCATTTGCCAGTGAAGACTGACACAAAGAAGTCATTGAGAACCTCAGCCTTCTCCAAATCCAGGGTACCCAGTTCTCCTGATAGCTTCCAGAGAGGGCCTACATTATTCCTAGTCAGCCTTTTGTTTGCTGCATACCTATGGAATCCCTTCGTATTATCTTTCACATCCTTGGCCAGATTTAATTATAACTGGGCCTTAGCTTTCCTAACCTGGCCCCTAACTTTCCGGACTAACGCCCTGACTGCCGCGCAGCGCTCCGGCTCGCTCACGCTCTTTGGGCCGTGCTTTCCCCGCTGAGGGCGGGGCCGCCCCTCCTGGCACCGCCCCCTGTGAGTGCCTGCCAGCCTCAGCGAAGCTGCCGGCTCCGGAACAAGGTCTGGCGGAGGCTCGAGGCTCCCTCGGTGGCTCTCACCCCTCGGAACTGAGCTTCCTGGGTGCGGGAGTTCCCCTCCCTCTGGGATTGACGGCTCCTCTCTGGAGCTGCTCAGCTCGGGAAAGTGTTTTTTGTTGTGATTTTAATACTGGGCATAGCATTTATCATCATGTATTTAAGCATATTTCATTTAATTTGCTAGAATGTTGAAATGAGCAGTAAGAAGCTCAGATGTAGATTTAAGTTTCCAAAGCTACCTCTCATTTCTTTGTTTAGCAGGGTGTGATGTATTTTGCTGATTCCATTAGTTTGACCCTCTTTCCAGATGTCTCTTTCAAAATGATTGGTCAGGCAGCACACTGTCTTTTACTAACAGCATGGAAAAAATAACACAAACCACCCTATTTACTTGCTGAAATTAATTTATTTGGGTCAGAGATTATTTAGTTCCACATGTCAGCAGTAGGTAATGCTAAGTTATAGACCTGCCAGTTAACTGAAAGGTCAGTTCATAACCTGAGTATGCTTCCTTTCAGAAAATCAGTGACATGGTCACAAGGAATTGTTTTTCAAATGCTTTTCGTCAAGTAGCAGACTTCCCTGCAGATATTACTGAGCTGCTTTCTCATCTCATGTAATAAACCAGACTTGAGTTCAGCAGTGTAGTTTGTGGCTGTAGTCAAGTAAGACATTTCAGTATACATTTTGAATATGAGGTTTGATTCAGAAGACTAACACAGGCTATTTCCTTTACATATTTATTTGTTTTTGTGTGGAAGCACCAAACTTTCTGTATTAGCTGTCCAGCACACTACATCATGGAACATTTTCTTCCAACTGTGTGTGCTTAATTTCTATGCAGGGCACATATAAAAAATGATTGTGAAACTCATGTTTCTTCAGTGTGCTGGTTTGCTTTTAAAGAAGCGCTTTTAAATTTGAGCATTTCCTTGTTCAGGCTCCTCTGTGCCACAGATGTGTGTGTATATATAGATACATTTATATGTGGATTTAAGTAAGCCTTCTGTTTACTCTAGCACTGGTGTCTTTGTCTGGCGTCAGCATTGTTGCCATCAGTGACAGATTGGAGTTGGTTTGGGGGATGGGAGTGCAGAGTCAGCTGGTCTGCATTTAATCTTAGTGCTGCAGACTTGATCCTTACTAGAGGCAGCTGCCAGTGCCTGATCCTGTACTAATTTCTAAGCAGTGGCTGATCAGCAGCTTCCTTGCCCTTTAATTCTGTCACAAGCATACAGCCTGGACATCTTGGTGTCTCTGGTGTGATATAGACCCCTGGTTACTCTGGGCTCACCTGTGTGTTTTGTATCCTAGATGCACATACATATATCTGATTATAATACATCATCTGATTCAAATTTCTAGAGGAGGCTTTCACTTGAGGTTCCACTGGGCTAGCTGGTTGCTTGGTGTTTATGGGGTTTGATTGCTTCAGTTCATTTTCCAGTTGGGATAAGAATATTCCTTCTTAAGGGTTTCATTGTGGAAGGTAATAGAATAAAATAAAAGGAAGGTGATTTCTTGTTTAGCTGGGCAGTAACCAGTGTAACTTACTGCTAGTGTAAACATGGACATGAAGGCTTGTATTGTTTCCATCTAGGATCTTTGGCAGTTTGTTTTGGAGGCCACAAGACAACCTTTCTTGGGTTTTAATCCTAGTTCTAAAATAGTAATCAGTTTCTTTGTTCTGTGGTTTACTGTGTAAGTTTCTGCCAGTTACTTAACCCACAGATTTCAAAATAATGTGAGATAATGAATTCTTTAAAACTCTGTCAGGTAGGAAAGTATGAGAATCATTTCACAGATTGTTACAGTGAGGCTTAGCTTGAAAGTGATACGTACCACCCAGTAGCAAACCTGGAAGTGGAACGCCTTGGTTGTAACCTCACTTCCTGGCTTACTATTAATTCTGATTTCAAAACTACTTTCTCTGTTTGCAGTCTTGTTAAGTAGCTTTCCCCTGTTTCTACAGAACTGACTTCTTCAAAATTATTAGAAAATCTGTATTACAGTGAAAGAGAAGGTATCAAACTGAGTACTTCAGATTTGCAATGTGATCTGCTTAGTCTGCTTGTTGCAACTGTGTCTTTCTTGGGGAGCACACTTTTTCACCTTAGACTGTTTCCTGCTTTTACCAATAGGTTTTCAGTCACTGTGCTTCACTGAACATGTCTCTGTGCCAAAGCGATATTAAGCAGTTTTTCTTCATAGCCACTCAGTCTTGCTCCAGTGCTGCCCCTTTAGTTCAGCATGTGTGGTGCCAAGACACTGAACTGTACCAAGATTAAATATAAATTGTCGGGGTGGGAGTTTTGTTTGTTGGTGGGGTTTTTTTAGGATTCATTGTGTTGCCCCTTAGACAATTGTAGCAGCATCCTGGAGGGGCCTGGGAGGGAGCTGGAGCGTGAAGCTATGGGAAAAGGAGGGGAGCAGAAACTGCATAAGCTGGTTTTGTAGCTGAGGCAAGAAAAATGTCCATGGAACCATGGTTTCAGACTGCCACAAGCTTGCCAAGGAATCACATCTGCTCTTGCTTCAAAACAGAACATTTTCCTTTTTCTTGAGAATATTGCATTACTTGTAGATATGTGTGGTGAAATATTCGATTTCTTTTAACTCATTCCCTCCTCAACTAGCAGATGGAAAACTTGTCAGCGTTAGATACTTGGGAGTTTAATATTTCCAGCATTTTTTGTATTTCTCTTTCAGGGTGGTTGTGACTCTGGTTGCTGAGAGCTTATTGTTGCAGGCAATTACTCCCCTAAAAAAGTCACTTTTATTCGAAGTTAGTGTTTTCAAGCCAGCTACAGTATTTGATTCTTGTGCGTAGGTTGGACTGCTGGCATGGTAAGATACGGCCTGGCTGTCGACACTTCTTTGGAGATTGGGCTTCTCCTGTTAAAAATGGGAAGGGGGAAGTTACATTGTGTCATCTGTAATCTTTTTCTTGCTTTTTTGCAAGCACTATTTTTTAAATTTAAGGAGTTTAAACATAAGTCTGTTTTCTCCAAGCCTGCTTATAGACAGAATGAGGCTGTTCATTCCAGTATAAAATCTTCACTCTCTTCTTTCTGTATGTTTCCACAATTTCTCTAAGTTGCTTAGTGTTTCAAAGTAACACTTCAGCAAGACAGACCCGTGCTGTTTTCAGCAACCCAGAATGTTTTTATCTTTAGAGATGTGGGGGTAAGTCACAATTGTTTGTATCTCACAGGCTCCCACTGATGGAAACTCCATCCTGCAAAGCTTTGCACTTGATGGAGAGTAATTCTTGAGATGACAGCCCTCTGGAAATTCAGACCTCTGTTGATCTCTGTAGAAATTGAACTCCTTGAATATCCTGTTTACAAATCCCCAGTTTTAAACGCTTATTTTGTTGGAATTCCTTTAGGCAAAGATTTTGGTTTTCCCTATGGTATGCCTGGTTCATGCAAGTATGGGCATAATAAAATGGTCTGATGCTATCACCTCAGAAAAACTCATATGCAAGTTTATTGTAAAAGTACACAGCTTTTCTAGGGAGATGAAGAAGCTGGCATTTTGCATTGAGAAGCCTGTGTGGGCAGAACATTCAACACAGCAGATAGGCTTGTGGGAAGTGGCATTCAAGGAGAGAACTAGGAGTTTTTAATCAGTAGATACGGATAGTGTTTTTAACTCTGTTAGCGGGGGCTGCTCAAGATCAGTTCAGGTAGCATTTAAGATGAGAAAGTTCAGGAAGTGCACATGCAGCAGTAACAGAAAATCATTTATCATTTGAAATAAGCAGAAAAATATGTGAACAGGGGTATAGGTCAGGCTGAAATCATGGAAAAGAAAAATCAGATCAAGGCTGAGGAAAGTGCATTATTTGCTTGAAGAATAATGTGCTAACTAAGCAAGAAACTCACAGTCTATAAATGCCATTTGACACTTAAGAGGAGCAAGCTCTTGGTCTCTTGCCATAACTACAGTCATGTGGGGCAGAACATGGCAGACTGCAGGGTGTGAGCACCTAGAGAACTGTGACGAAGATTGTATAAGAAACATTGCCACGCTGCCTTTGATCACTGGTTACAGTGAGCTGAGGATTGGATGTATAAATGCTAAGAGCTAAAAATGATACGAGAAACCACACAATGCTGGGTATAAATCTGTCATAAAAATCCAACATAGATAATTACCCTCCCAACTTGCATCTTCTTTTACTATTGAAAAGTCTGTCCATGAAGACTTCTCTCCAAATAAGGGAATTTATTTGGGTTTTAGGTTTAGGGTTGGTTTTTTAACTTGTTTTGATGGCTTTGTTTTCTTTTTATTTTAATGAAAAAAAAGAATGAATTCCAGAGAGGAAATATTTTTTGTTATGACTTAAGCTTCTCAAAGGATATTGCAAAGAGAGAAGAGAAAAGTGAATCAAACTTACGGAAAGTTTGTAACATTTTCCTTTCTATAAAATAAGAGAAATAACACATCTGATTTTCTAAGGGCCTATGGGAAGACAGCTTATGTCTTAAAGCGCTTAGGTCATGGTTTTGCTGAAAGTATGTAAGAGGGCATTTGTGTGCATATGAAGTCCCATATGCAGTGAATAGCTAATATACTAATTACTGTTTATCCTGCTTTTGGCACTCCCTTGAGGATAAAGGTAGTTGTCTGTATTTTTTTACTTTTCAGCTACGATATCCTAGATTAAGTCATCCATAAAAGGGGGAGAAAGGAAAGAAACAACACCCCAGAATTTTTTTCAAAAGGCCTGGAATCATTGATGATGTTCAGGATGCAGTATGAGTTAGGTATTCCTTAAATATGAAGAAAAAAGGCTTTACTGTGTTTGGAAAAAGATATATCGACTAGTTTTGGCCAGGTAGCGATGACTTCCCAGCAGAAATGGACTTGGTGGGAATAAGTTAATTCTGAAAAGATCTTGAAGAGATGACAAGTATCTTTGGGAAGAAATAGACCTGACCAATTAGGAAAATGTCCGCAATGCTTTTCCCTTGCACAAGGACCAGCAGCCACTGCAGCTGTCTGCCTACCTTGTGAACATTTGCAAGATAGTATTCCATGATGGGGGAAGCTTGCCAGTTGTTGAAGCTGAATGCTGTAAAAGAAAGCACATTCTTCATTGTGTGAAGCGGAAGAAGGAACTACTTAGAACTGTGTAAAAATTATTTGTTTCACAGTTATAACTTGGCAGCACAATGACTTATAAATTTGGAGTGTGAAACTATGACTTGAGAATGAGCTGGGGACGTAATGCTGCAGGCTCAGAATTAGGGTTTTCCTAAACGTTATCTAATTCATGGATGGCTGTTTGGTGCTTGCTTCAGAGAAATTCTGGTAAACTATAGGCTTAGGGCTATAGAGGATTTATTTTTTTGTTTGGTTGGTTGTTTTTTCACATTGTCAGATGCTTGTTGTAATCTTCTTGACGAAAAAGTAATTCCCCATTTAGCTGCAGATTTTTTGCTTTGTATGTTTTTAAAGTAAATCTTGAGATAACAGAAAGAACCAGGCTGCTGGAAAGAAGAGCAGTTCAATTTCCCGACCCCTGCCCCACCAAAAAAGGTTTAGCATGCACCTCAACAGGACAAAACTTTATCTGCTGTCACCTATTTCTTATCTTTGTGTTTGGCTGGAAATACTGCTCTTGGAAAGGCAGTAGCTTATGCACCCATTTAGTTCCATGACTGTTCTTCCCTTCAGTGACTGTGACAGCGAGTAGCGCTGTCATGGTCAGTGGAGTTTTCTGGAGAGATACTACCATGACAATAACTGATTTGAAACAGCAGTATATTTCACACAGTTACAGTTATATTACCAGTAGCAGCTGCCATGTTCTATGCTCAAATTCAGCCTTTGGTACAAAAAATAGTAGGTCACTGTAGCAGATTTCTTTCCCCAGCCTCTGTCTGGACTCTAAATCTGGTTTACATGTCTGAGACTCTGTAATAAGAGTCACTCTGGGAATTTTTAAGCAGTAGCTATGGAATAGTGAGAGTCAGGTTAGAAAGTTAAAGGCCGTACATCTGATTAGTGTAAAGTAAACATTATGCTTCAGATTTTTGTAGGTAATTTTGAGAATGCAATTTAAATTGGTATTATTATTTTGATTGCTAACATTAAGATCTGCGGGTTCATGAACTACTCTGTGCTACAAATCGGAGATGATGCACACTAAACTGTAATCCACTCATCCATCATAACGCTTCTGCTAGAGACCCATTTAATTTCCAAACCAAAGAATTCATTATAAGTCTCCAGAGAAATTAATTTTTCTTAAGTACTAGTTGTGCAATGAGCTGTCAGAGAGCATTCTATGGCAAGCAAGCAGGAAGCAGTTGTCTCTAGCATGTAGCTATGGAACTAATGAATAAAAAATTTCCATGGGCAAGGCATTATCTCTGTGGCCCAGGAAAGCCAACAAATCTGGGTTCCATTCATTGCCCTGCCAAAGTTTTGCTGCATAACCTACAATGGGAGACGTTTTCTGGCACAGATTTTTTTTCTAACTCTATTCAGTGTATGTTGCATCAAGTTCATGCTTAAAAGCGTGTTATCTAGTTGTGGGCAGTCTGGTGTCCCCGAAAGTTTGCATCAGTGGGATGCAAGGGACCTGTGTAGTCACAGCCTGAGTGCCATAGCCTGTCCACATAGTGCTGGACCCTCCTTAGGCAATATTAGTTCTTTTAATTTAGACCTTCTGGTTAAAATGGCCTGACACCAAATATATCTGACTCTTCCAAAAGCACGCACAGACTCTAATGTATGTTTCCTCATGAATTCTGGCAGTGAAGCTCTCTTCAGGGGTGTGCCTTTAAAGCAAAAAGTGAAGCAGCTCTCTGGAATAGATTGCTAATAGCCTTTCAAGCCTTTCTGCCCTTTGGCTACCAACACAAAACTGTGGATGGTGTTTGGAATGACAGGACAAAGGTTTTCCATGTCCTTATCAGACAGACAGATGCAAAACTTGAAGTTTCTGAGTATACTGTTTAAAATACCTATTTTCAGTGAATGAGGGGTAATTCATTTAGGAAGGCTGACAGACAGTCAGTTGGCTGTTCTGTACAGTACTTTCCACTGTAAAAATAAACTGCAGATGTTTGACACAGATATGTCAGGATACTTAACTTTGCGTTAGGGTTTGCAGATGTCGTGTTTAGTGGAAGCTAAATCTCTGTCTTAGGGGAAGGAGGGAAGAGGTACATAGCACCAAATGCTGAGAAGCATGTCCTGTATGTGACTAATGCATCCTGACCGGTGGATACTCTGTCCCTTTGGAGGTTAAAAAAAAAAAATTGCTGTCATTAGTAGTGAACTGTTGCTGTGATGCGGCTTTGACAGCCCTCATTTGTTACTGGTAGCCAAAGAAGTACAACTGCCAGGTGATTTTCTTCATCTTGTAGCAATGTCCTCATAAGAGGGGAGTCTCGTATAGTACTTTGTTGTCTTAACTTCACAGAGCATTATTTGTTCCATCAGAGCAGCAGCCAGGAAGCAGAGGTAAGTTTGGGCGCACAAAATCAAGTTCTTTGCTTCCTGATTGGGCTTCCCAAAGAGGATTTTTGATGACAGTGTTTCACCACTCTCAACTGTTTTAAATCCTTTTTAAAAGAATGGTGCAGGGATTTGTGTGCTGGTTTGGTTTGCCTTCAGAGCAATAGCAGTAATGCTGCCAGTTTTGAACTTTGCAAGTCTTGAGAAGTGGATGAGGTTGGATAGTTTATCTAAACGCAATGCTTACAGCTGTGTTTCATTGGATGCACTTAATGGCAGACACTTGCATGACAGAGCAATCTGTTCATTTTCATAGTGTAGTAACTGATTACATTTTCTCTTGTCTGTGGTTCAGCTAAAGTTGCCTTGTCCTATGCATTGTTTCCCTATCTCAGCTGCTAAGTTATTTGGAAACAACTCTCTTGTATGGTTTTTGGAAGGGGGGATTGGTTTGGGTTTTTTGTTTTGTTTTTTCTCTTCAGGAGGTATATGAGGGGAAGAAATAAGCAATGATGATTTTTACATGTTATTACTAATTCAGAGGTTTTTTACAGTTTTAGGATTCAGTTCCAGGATCTTTTTCCTTTTTCCCCACTTCTTCCAGCCTGGCTTTATCAAAATATTTAGGAGGAATTTGTCATTATGCATAATGAGCACAGCAGGACAAATAACATGCAGTTTGTTTTGTAAGTTTCTGGAGTTGGCTGAACCGTCGGAAGTGTGGATATCAGCCGTTAGACCCAACACAAATTTGAATATGTAACGTTTTAAGAAGTTTAAATAAAATGTGATTGGTTGATAGCTCAGTAATTTACATCTCTTGTGGTCTATTTGTCCAGGGAGACAACAGCAGCTGGAAGCTGAGAACCAATATGTGGAGGCTGATCAAGACCTTCACAAAAGGACAGGACGTTCCGTGCAGCCACCCACAGAAAGACCTGGGGAGAGGCGAATGGCAGAAATGAAGAGGCTGTATGGTGCTGAAGCTGAAAAAATCCAGGCAATGGAGGCTGCCATGCAGCTTATCTTTGATAGATGCTGTGACAAAAAGCAGCCCAAATACTGGCCTATTATTCCCCTTAAGCTGTAAGTACCTGGGCTGTGCTCTGACCTGGCACAGGTCTGTATGGATGGCGCCTCTGTCAGGTTGTGCTGCTGAAAGAAACAAGTGCAAATTTTGGGTTTGACTGGGCTTTAGGGCAGAGACAGGCAAGGGCAGCATCTTTCTTGCCTGTCAGTGGTGGTCACAGTCCATTCTACCTACATACAGTTGTCAAGTAGTGTATAGCTATTGTCAAGCTGTCAATAGGAGGGACAATAACATAAACCTGTCCAAACTCATCATTTCACTCATTTGATACCTGCCTTGACACGCTTGCAAGAAAAATAACAATGTCTATAGTGAACCTTGAAAATTTAAAGCAGTGAGGTAAAGAAAAAAGACTATACAAATTGTCTGCTTTTCCCATTTAGGAAATGAGTGATCCCATTTTTCAGTCTCACTTAACATAGTAGCATTTGGATCCTGTTTAACAGAGCACAACCTGAAGCGTTATGTCTGCTGATCTTGGAGGTTTTTTCCTGAGAACCGGGAGTCCACTGGCCAAGATACAATATATTAAATTACTGTAGCCCAGCCATTTGAATTCTTTTTCAAAGGTTTATAATAAAAGCAGGAAAAGTTTTGTTCCAAACTGATACTTATCTGGCAGGAGTTCGACTCTAAAGAAATATTATATCAAAAAATGTTATAATGAAGGGGGTGGGGAGAGTGGGCATGAAGCCTGATGTGATCCTGTCTGTCAGAGATCTATTTAGCAGAAGAGAAACTTAAAGAGGACAAAGTGCTCTTGAGGCCAGTGCCTGCAGTGAATTTTGGTATTCTAATAAAAACCATGTAATTGGATTAAAGCTTGAAAGAAGACATACTAGACTGATAAATAAGGGTACATCTGTATGCTGTTTATGGAGGTGTGGAAGCCATGTAGCCCTGGGGGCTATGTTTATTTTAAGTGCAACTTTCTCATTCACCTGCATTTTACATGCACAAAGCTTAAACATAGGCAAGTTAGATGTGCTTCTGTGTGTATACTTTTTCATCTGTACAGGCTGTTTGGTTCCACTTCTGTCACTCTCTACTTTTGGCTGGTTGTGCTTTCCCCCTAATAGCTGACTAGGTGGAGTGAGGCACATAAGTGGTCTATGTAAGAGAGGCAGAACTGGCCCTTCAGAGCAGGTGACTGCCTTAGAAAATAGTACCCTGGATGCTTCCAAGGACATTCTGTGAAGTACTGCTGCTACGTATTGTTGTGTGTTGAAGGGCCATAGTTTGTATTAAGCAGCATTTCTATGCCAGGGCAAAGGGGCCTTACACTTTTCTACTTGTGACAAAGATTCATGTGTCTTTCTGGCAGTAGAGGCAGGTCACAACTTAAATTCTAACTTCAGTTCATGCCCACTATGTCTGGTGTATCTCTACGGCATGTGTAGTTTGTAATACACACCAGCAGTTGCTGTGCCCTCTGCGGCAGGCAGCTGCACCAAAGTAAGTCTGTGGTGTAGTCTGGAGTATCTTTGGTTTTACTATTAGTTACTATATTTTTTCAAAGCAGCATTTTAGTTTCAGTTCCACCTCCTTCACTTTAGGTGTGACAAAATGGAGTTAAATTTAACACTGAAATTAAAAGTCCCAGTCTCCAAGACTTATTACTGGTGTGATTAATCTGAAAAACTTGTGTGAGACAGGAGGGGGAAAAGGGTTATGAACAGTCCTGCATTTGTCTTCACTCTTGTTTTTGGCGAGTTTTGTCAGAAATTAAGTGTTTTGTATAGGCTTCCATTTGGCCACCAAATAAATTTGCTTTGTAACACCTTGTAATTGAATTTTATTTTTTATAAAGAAACTTCCATGCTTCAGCACTCCAGTTCTCAGATGCTAAAGCTTTCTTTTAGCTGCTGTGTAGAGCAAGGACAGTTTTAACACACCGATAAGCCTGAAGAGTGTTGACAAGACTTTCACAGGAATGCCAGTCAATACCGCACACGTGTGGTGTGGTACAGAATGAATGGGAGGGCTGTTGCATCTTCTGGGAGAAAATCCCATCCCAGATTAACATGCATAGATCTCTCTGTTCCTGCTTGAAAATTTTCCAGTGTGATGATGGTGTCTTCCCTGTGCAATTGAGTACCAAAGAAAGAAAGGATGGGTAAGACTGGGCTATTCTTACTTTTCAGCACAATTCCTGTTCTTCCTGTGGTTGTTTCTTCATCCAGCTGGTTCGGCTAGCAGAAGCAGAAATTCTGGTCTCCAAAAGTATTTGTACAGACCTCATGAGACAAGCATTGAATTCTTTTCCTACTTCATATAAAATGTACAAGAAATATCTTTGCGTTTGATTCCTGTAATCTTTCTAGGAGGGTTTAAGATGCTTCGTGAGATTGGAAGTAGAGAGAACTGAGTTAAGTGCGTCTTAGGAACTATGTGCTGAGGCCTGCAAGGGACCACTTCAGATTTTGAGTTGCTAGTAGATAAATCTGTTCTGCTTCTGAATTTCAGGGGATGGGCTGTTGCTGTAGTTGGCCAAGTGTCTATTTTGCTGGTGGTTTGATGGAACTTGATGGGTTTGTGTTGCAGTTCTTTTACTCCGTCTCCTGTGTCATTTTACATTTTTAAGAAATACCTCGCATAAAAGCATGTGATCATGGAAGCAATGCAACTGCAATTCAAAAATGCCTGTTCAGTCAGAATGTCCTTAACATTCACCTTTCTTGCACATATGTGTTAATGCTGCAATTCCCAATCAGGGGACCACGTGTGCTTTATTTTCCCCCAAATACAATGTTGTCAGCTTCTTGACTAGAACACAGCTGTGACGCTGCAGACTTGATTCTTGTCCAGAATATTGCACCTTTGCTTTCAGTTACACCAACTGCTTCTACAGTTCTGCCCAAAGGGAATTCTTCACTTGCTGGTGGTGGTTTCTCATGAGCTTTTCCCAGCTCCAGTAGAAGGTATTACACCCTTAAGTGGCAAGTACAAGTTGTCATGCAAACAATTTGTCTTAATTTCAGAAACTGGTTTCCTCATTTGGTACATGCAAATATGCAAATCAGACTCTTCTTTAGAGGAAGAGTTTGTGATTGCTTGAAGATGCTTTGAAGATTGGAGAAAAATGGTAATAGATCTTTTCTACTGAAAGCATTCTTAAACGAAAAAAAACCAAAAACTTTCAGAACTGGCACAGTATAAATTTAACATAAAAATGAAGCAATGACCTTTGTGTTTCCTATCAAAAGAAAATCTGCTTACTCTTCTGCTTTGGTGACATTGTCAAGAACACTCATCCTTTTAGAATTACTTCCCCACAAAGCCTCTGACAGTTTAGTATGCCTGTGCATACAGGCAGACTGAGAAGAGATTAAACAATTTTTGATGAGCATTACTTTTTTGGTGAGCCTTACTGGTAAGTATTCATCCTTTTTGATGATAGTCTTGTATAATGGATATCTGCAAACATCTTGTGCTTAGAAGAAGTTTTAATAAAATGCAACCTAAATTTCTTAACAGCCTTTGTGAAGGATAAACACATTGATAATCCATATGGGTTTGTCCACTTGCGTCTTTCTCTTTGCAAAAGCTTCTCACTCGTTCATTATATGAAGTACATTTCAAGTACTGGCATCTTCATCTCTTGTTGCATTAGTAAGAGTCCAGCTTCATGAATAGAAGTTGAGAAAAGCAAGACACTTTGTGATTCAGCTGCTTAAATTTGGATTTTTAAGTATGATTTTTGGTATGCTAGTCTGAATATTTTGACTGAAAGAATTACGCAGGAGCCAAGATTATTGCCCAAAATGTGAAATACGGTCTGTCAAAAGGAAACATCCAGAGCCCTGTTTTCCTTCTGGTTTCTTAAAAGCATAAGTTACTGGAGAATGTACTAGTTGATAAATAATACATTCATGCTGTGACCAAATTCTGGGTTTATGTTTGTGTGCTGCTTCATCAACCATCTACCCTGTCTAACCTGCCCTGTTGTCTCCTGTGATCCTGCCAAAGGAATGACTTTCTTGCGGGCTTTCTTCTGGGTGGAATGGCAGCCTGTGAGGGAGCCTCAGCTGCTCCTGAAGGTCGGTTATGGCCAGAGTGCGTTCAGGGCCTCACACCCCTTCATCTATTCTTACATAGCTGAAATTCCTGAACTAGTACTCAGAGACATGTGCAGTGGAGCTCTGGGTGAGTAAGTGATAGACCGTGACATTGCTGTCCGGGTATTCTCTTGGCAACCTAGTTATCATAGCAAAAGCATTGCTTGCACTCAGCCAATTCTTTGAAGTAGGTGAGCACACAGGCATCAGCCTCAAGTATGATTTTTGGCAGGGCAGGAGCAGTGTGGAAATCTTGCTTGACCAAAAATGGAGAAAGCCTTGCTCATCTTGAGCACTTTGAGTGTGTAATCAAGGTTCTCTGTGCATGGATTCTGCTAATTACACAGTCACAGAAGGATTTTTCCCCCTTTAATCATTAATCATTTTCTTCTAAGCAAGAAAAACAGAGTGAGAACATATATAGTTTTTGCAAAGAAAATACTTTTCAGCCTAATGAGGCCAATACAACTGCTGGTTCCCTAAACTACATTGAGATCTTTTGCCTACAAAGTCTTTTTGAGAAGCCAAAATGCATTAAACTGCTATCCCCATGGCTCTTGTTTACAGCCATCCCAAAGAAATACCTTTGTGGAGAGGAAGGGATGAGAAAAGTAGAAAGGATTGGTAGGGACCATTTCTAAATAGAGTTCAAAGTGGTCCTTATTAATTTTCAGACTTTGTTTTTAGTAAAAGTATCAATTTATACCAAAATCTGGGTTCAAGAAAGATGTGAGGCGAAAGCCTATCAGGGGCTGTTAAAAATTAAGTTACATTACAGAAGACTGCTTTATTCATGGAATTTTCTTACACTGTCCTCTACGCAGCTGCAATTGCCATTGTGATTGCATAGGAAGCTAACTAGACTGCTGATATCTTTATAGGGATCTTTTGAATCTTTCCACATGCTTATACTGAAGATAAAGATTGAAAGATCTCAGTCTGCAAGTTCAGCTTTCAGCTATCGCATGTGTCCTTTTTCCTAGGTGCAGAAATCACCTCTGTGGCTCACTCCACCAAAATTTCCTGCCATCAAGGTCTGTCAGCAGCTCTTAACTGTGTGATCAGTCCTTTGCTGTAAGTCAAAAGCAGTTGAGTTGGAAAAGCCCTGCTGCTAAGCTGTTTAATGTAACTTATGAAAAGGATTAAAGGAAGCACTCACTTGTGCAGTCAGATGAGCAGGGCTGGAGGTGACAGACTCCACAGGCATAAGCATTCATAAGGCAATGTTGCTGCTGCTAGAAGAAAACTTACAAGCACATTTTTTTAGTGCTCAGAGCCTTTGAGGATTTTTCCTGCTTGGTCTAAAACGTTTACATTTATATTTCTTTCCTCAGGCATGTTAGCCAGCTTCTCTAATACAAAACACAGAAAAGCAAACGTTTATTTTCCTTGCTGAACAAAGAAGGTAACACTCATTTTGGACAAACCCATGGATGGGTTTATCCCAAGATTTCTCAGGTTTTTACTTTTCATTGCTACTTTCTATGTTAAAGTGTCTTGAGTTTGCAGATGCTGTACCAAGGAGCATACTTGCATGATTCAGGTTCATACCCTTTGCTTTGGCATGAACCATAGCAGGAATCAGAGGCCTAAGATTCCGTTAGCCCTTTTGGTCTAGACATGTACAAGTATCTAGCAAGAAAAAGTCTGTGCCTCTATTTCACTGACTTTGATTCTGACATAGCTAAATCTTATTCCCATCCTTTGCACAGGACAGGAACACTCTTGGGTCATCATGTCCAGTTTCTGCTACCTCCAGCAACCACATTGCCTAATACATTTCAGAAACTAATTAGGCTCTACTTTAAAACAAATTCCAGTTCCTTTCACCCCCACTTCTGCTAGTTAAGACTGCATGTCCCACCTCTCTTTTGCAAAGCGTAATAAATTATCAAGACTCCCACAAGTTTTAAGTTGTCCTTTTTCAGAAGGCTCCAAAAATCTAAATACAGGAACAGATTATGTATCTTGGTCTTTTCTGTATTAATTATGGTACTGTAATATCCTCTCCCTGGACAGAAGGAAAGGAATTACTGTTGTGAAGAAAGTACATGCTTGAAGTATGTTTTTACTTAAGAAATAGTTCATCAAAGGCACACTTCTGGTCTGCAGCGTATTCCATAAAATGGTTGGGTAATAGCCAAAGGCTCCCGTCCCACTATCCTCCTTTCATGCAAAGTGATGAGGTTGAAGCTAAAACTTCAGCCAGTTTATGCTGCAGTACATTCGAAACACAAAAGTTTGGTAAGTTACCCCAAACTAAACAATCCTTACATGACTGCAGAATATAAATCTGAAATGGACTATAAACCAAAAGCAATTAAAAAAATAATAGGCATTACATATTATTACATTTGGGAAGACAGTAATAATCATGACTTTTTAACGATTTTATATATATACATTGATGAATTTAGGATTTCCAGTATTGCCAGATCACTCTCTGCTAGAGACAAGAAATATTTGTCATACTGAGTCTTTCTGAGGATAACATGATGTTTCCATTTGAACCGCTCTGCCAGAGAGCTGTGTCTCAGCAGTGCCATAGCTGGTTTATGGTCCTGTTTTGGTGTCACCGCCCTGGGTGTTCCAGAGCATGCAGAGTCCTTCCTTGGCACCTCCTCTGAGAAGCCCTGTGGCTGAGCAGCACTTCCGGTAGCTGTTTTTAACATTGTATACCAGTCCTGTGGTCTTCATTATGTTACCTTTTTTTTTTTGCTAGCCATTGAACTCAACATGCAAACTGTACTGCCCGTTTGAGGCTTGATCTTGCCCTGAGAGCCACAAGGCTGAGTGTGTGACATGACTGGGTGCCATGGCAACAGGCTGTGATATCAGAAATGCCAGATGATTAGATAATTTCAGGAACATGCCAGAAAGAACAGCTGCATTGTGCTACAGAAAGCCCTTACTCCAGAACTGCTACCAGCAAAGAAAATAGAGAAAATGAGTGACGAATAACTGCTCAGTGCTCGCTCCTTTGCTTGCTCCATTGAGGAGATCCCTCTTCAGGTCATCTACAGCTTCAGTGTCAGAGCATAAACATTTATCTCCAGGGTGCAAAAGTGCTTCTACAAAGAACTTCTAAGGAGATTATAGTTACTTGCCCTTCATAAGTGTGCTTTACTGAGCAGGCCTGCTCTAAAAAGATGGCCTGTACTTTCCCTGTCAACAGCAGTTAAATCTTGCTTGGAAGGGGGAAAAAAAGCTGCCTTACTGTAGTCACTTCCCTTCAATAGTTATTTCAGTCTCATAGTGTTACTTGCTTTATTCAAGTCTAGCAAAATGTAATCTGTTTCTACAGCATGGCTATGGCTAGAGCTTTTTTTGTGGTAAATACATTGATTATAATTAACTGCACTAGTGGTTTGTGTTATATTGTGGAAACTGTCATTCCAGGCGTAGCCTGCAAGTACGATAGTCCCTGTCAGCATGACAGAATTGTTCACTTCAGTCCAAGAAGATACTACATCCTACTGAAATAAAACATAACAATAGTTTATATTGTTGAAACTTTAAAATACTGTCTTAAAAACCAGTAATTGAACAATTTTGGTTCGCTAGTTCAACTTCCTCCATGCCAGGTTTTTGATGCATGAAATGAGATAAAACCACAACAGTGACAGAAAATGTACAGCTGAATCTCAAGTACAGTGCAGATTTATTCTTTTTTCTAGTAGGGTGACAAACATTATAATAATAATTGAGTAGGAAAAGTTAAAAAAAACTTGTTGGGTTTTTCCAATTTTTCAGTATTCTTTTAATTTCCTGGTTTCCAGAAATAAAATGTGAGGGGGGTTTTTTATACTTCTTAGCTGAGCAACCTTTAAAATGATGAACAGCTTAGCAGCCTCACTTTGCAGGGCTTGAAATAACATCTGAATGCATTCTGAATGTAGGAAAACCGCCTACACTACGTTTCCCACTGCTGCCATCCCCATAAAGCTACCTGGAATTTAATGGATGTGCACTGTGATGCATTTTCCTGGCAATGTCCATCATAGTTTGCACCTCCAAGAATCCAGCTGAGCAGTTTTCAGGGTCTCTCTTGCCTCAGTCATTTTCAGTCCACCTGTGCTCTGTTCTTGCTCCCTCATTTTTTTCACAAAGGCTCCTATCTAACTTGCATCCCTCCACCCCAAACACACACTCTTCTGCAGCCTGATTCTGCTCTCATCTCTCAGCTCCTACACTCTTGTCCACCTCCTATGTAATGTAAGGCACAAAATGTTGCCTGGATGCACTCAGTAACCAGCAGGACTAATCTAGATGACCAGAAAAAAGGTCAGTGCCTCTAGCATCGTAAGTGCTGAAAGCAGAAAGTGCTGAGATGCTTCGCACAGCATTGTCCCCGACCTGACAGTGGCTGAGGAGAGATCATTCTCTCCTCTTTTCCTAATTAAACCACAAAACTTCCTCACTGCTGTGCAAGTGGTGGGAAGGTGAAACTGCCAGTTCATCTCTCCCCACTTTGGGTAGACTCCAATCATTCAGAGTAAATATCCCCACTTCTTTTAACAGCTGACCAAAGCCTTTCTAAAGTTGCAATGCAGTGAAACTACCATGATCTTTTTGAGCACCGGGGAAGCTTTTGTAAGACTTTCCCCTAGACGGGAAAACAATTACTGGATACAGAGCCTGGGCTTCACAATCCGTTTAATTTATAGTGTGTCTCAATAGTACATCTCTGTCAACTCCATCTCTCCAACAGCAAGGCATAGTTGTGATTTAGGAGCTTGGCCATTTGAAAGACCAGCCAGGCAACCATGATCTATTCCTACCCAGCACATGAGGAGGTTGCTAAGGCAGTTTCTCAATTTAAGAATGGTTTTATCTCTTTTTCTCTCTTTTCAGCCCTCTTTGCCAGTTGGCATTCCGTTTTCTACTTTTCCAGTGGGCACTGCTTCAGCTCAGTGTGAATCTTTGGAAGGGGAGCGGTAACCTATTTAGAGCTTAAAACACATAGAGATTTACTGGCTGGAACCCCAGAGAACAACCTACCAAGATGCTGATGAGGGCACTTAGCCAGATCATCTCCAAAACATTATTGTTAAAAGAACCTGATGTGCATGTTAAGTAAATGTCAAATATGCAAAAAACCCAGTACATGTAACATGCAGATAATAACACAAGGTAATAGGCCCTATCTCCAAATAAATAATAGCACTCTCATAACCACAGGCAGTTCCAGTATTTTATGTTCACTTTCAATGTCCTCTGAATGGTTCGTATCTACAATATATTAAAATTCCCACAAGCTCCAGCAGGGCTAGGATTTAGTGTTAAACCCTGGCTAAAAAGAGGGGAAGAAATTTCTCTTGCATACAAACAGGGAAAAAACTCTAGAATAAATGTGATCCAGGAAGCAATTATATAAAGGCATTGATAATTTGATTTGCATATAAAATAATAACAAGAACGGAAGCTAAGTTATCCTATATACACAGAAACCCTGGGTTTTCAGGGTTAGCTACTCATTATTCTCTTGTCATACAAAGCAATTCAGTCTGCAGCTGCATCTCTCCCTTACAAATCCAATTCAATCAAGAGAAACATCATTAGCAAACCCACTGATTTATCCACCAGTAAAGTGCTGATACAGGCTTCTATTCCTGCTGCTAATAAATTCTCTACATAGCAGTGTTTGCTTTCTCTCTAGGGATCTGCCATTATACTAATGGCTACAGGTTTCTAACTTTACCACTGGAGTTTTTAATAGAATGGTAGGGTCCAAAACCTGTGGAAGTCATAGGAAAGGAAGGACACAAGCCCAGAACATGCAGCCAGTTGCTACAGAGATGTGGCTACTTGTCACTGCAGGTGGAGCAGCACCTGGTGCCTTCAAAATTGCTATAACAAGACCTTTTTTGGGGGTTTTGAGTGGGTTGGGTTTTTTTTAATTCTCTGAAATATAACCATTGTCTCCTGTTTTGCTCATCGCTTCCCGTATTCCTTCAGTAGGCTTGCTTCCTGTGCCTTACCTCCTTCTCTGTACCTTTCCCTGCCTCCGGCTTGGTTTGTTGCCTTGATTACCAGCCTGATGGGCTCATCTACCTTTGCTCTGGCCTCTCTTCTCCTGCAGACATGCAACAGCTCTGAAAACCCTTGGTAGGTGCTGTCTCCTGTTCCTCCTGCCCATCAGCTGCCACCAGGGCTGTGGGCGCTCAGGTTATTGCAGCATCATCCGCTTGCTGCTTTCACATGCATGAGCCCAAACATGCTATTTCAAGGCATGGGCAAACATTTCACCATCCTTTTCAAGATGGCCTCCAAAAGGGAAAGGCCAAGGGCGTTAGAAGTACTATTGTCTTTTGGGGATAATTTCCCAAGGTGCAGGTTTCATAGCCTCTTTAACAGTCCTAGGTCATTTTTATCTGCCAGGTTCATGTGATGCTGGGTTTGCCTGTGGCCCTTTCGTCTTTTAAACTCCAAGAAGTTATTTCCGTGGAATACTGGAAGCCAGAATTAATGTTCTAGGCTATCTGGCAGCTAAGAAACGCTTGAATTTGGCCTGAATTTTATTAAAAAAAAAAAAGTACAAAATGTAAGAATCCAAATCCACCTATGACAGTTGCCCATGTTTAATATGGCTTTAATAAAAAGTTTTATTGCATTCCTCTCTGGGGACTGTATTATTTTTCTACTTGCCGAACATGATATCCAAGATAACAAAAATCAGATAAAAAGAGTCTTTTTTAAAAAAAAAAGGAGATTTGCAAAGATTCAGCGTCTGGACTGAAAATAGTTGGAAAATGCTTATGTTCAGAATAGCTGTTTGGATTTTTTAAGGAAAGAAAGAACACCATTTTTGTTAGTCTAGGGAATGAGACGTTAAACTATCTTCCAAGCCCATGATTCAATATCAAATGCCATCTCATAGTTATTTGCTGATTTTCTTAGTTGCGTTCGTCCTGGTTGGGCTTTCCTGGAGGGCTCTCACTCATCTGACCAGAGTAGCTTGTGCTTTTTTATTCCCAAATGTTGCATTTCTGGCAGGTCTAATGCATTTGGCTTTCAGTGAAGCCAGAAGGAGGTGAAGTGTTTCCATGCCATCAGCAGATCTGAAGCTACATCTTCCTTCCAAAACCACGCCTCACATTGCTGATGAAGGATGTCATCGCCCCTTAGTCCCATTTCCATTACCTACCAGTGAAGAACCTGCCACCGTAGCTCCCACAGCCCGGGACACACACCCTCCACAGCCTGTTTGAACTATGCTGCTGCACTGTTGTGCCTGCCAGGCCAACAAGTTACACCACTGCTGACTTACTGAGTCATTCCCATCTTTTCTCCAACACATCACATTTTTGCCACAAAATACAGCTCTTGAGTATAGCCATTTACTAGAGCTGGACCGTGCAAAGTGTGAAAAGCAGTACAGAAGCAATAAAACACTGTGTGTGCAAGGGGAGAAAAAACAACACAAACCCCAAACCAGCATTTTGGAATGTATATTAGTAGAAAACTAAAGCATTACGAGAGAATTTAGCTCAGCTTTATGATACAGTTTAAGTCCTGGGCACCATTCATGTTTACAGAGCTGAATTAAAACCTAATTTAGTTTAACCCTAAATCCTAGTTCTGCTGGAGCCTGTGGGAGTTTTATTATATTACAGATAAGTTACGGGCTGGTGACTAGTGACAGAAGTGAAAAAATGAGAAATAAAATGAAATCAGCTGGCTGTTACTCAGCCTTCACTGCCCAGCTGGATCAGGAAAAGTGTTAAAGTAAGTCTGCAATTTTCCTTTCCAGCCTTTAGAATGTGATTTTCAGTTTAAAAAAAAAAAAAAAAAAAGAAAAAGGGCACCTGAGAATGTTTTTAAATGCTCTCTGTGGCTGCCATCAAAGGAATTTTCTACTTTGGAAAAAGAGAGCAAGCCTTGTCTCCAAATGCACTTTTGCCAGGAATTCTGTCCTGATTAGGCTGCCTCGGAGCACTTTCTTGGGTGGGTGCCATAGTGAAGTTATTGGATGGCAGCCATGTGTTCAACACTCTTAAAATAAAGTCTATTCCCTTAATTTGCAAGTCAACATAAAACTCAGGTTAAATCCATTGATATCGCTGGAGGGCGGGGCTAACATACATATGTATGCAGTTATTTTCAGGATATTGCAATGAGTACATGTATGCTCCCACAGAAGTTGCTCTGAAGTTAAACGCTAATGTTCCTTGGGTATGCCTTTTGCTCCTGTCTGGTTTCTTCATTTGCAAATTATTCCACATTAAGACCTCCCCACCAGTACTAATGAAAATGCTGGATAATCCATACATTTGAGTTAGCTCCTCCTAAAGACACTCAGCTGGCCTCTCCAGCCCACACAATCCTACCCCACAATAGGAACTTAGCAAAGCACTTCAGTAAATGTTTATAGCCAGGCCTGCTAGACTGAGCCCATCACCTGTGGCCAAACTTGAGTGCATTTTTGAGCATCAATGTTTTAGAATGAGGCACATGGAAGAATGCCTTCACCAGGATCATTTTATTGTGACTCACATAGCAGGAGGTAAGATTTTTTTCTCCCTTACTCAGAGAGAGGGTTGTCAGCATCTCTCATCCACATTTCACAGATCTATCGAGGAGGATGAAATGAGGTGGGCTGCACGTGGTTGTATTGACTTGTATTTTTTCTGTGTAACAGGCATCCATTTCAGAGTTGTTACTCTTTCACTCACAAGCATTCCTCTCTGAATAATGCCTTACTGAGACCATCCACACTCTTTCAGACCTCATATTATCTCCAACATGATCCTCTACCAGCTATGGGTTACCTATGTGGCATGCAAAGACAGAAAGGCACAGGAGCAAGTATATGTATACAGAATAAAAACATCCAATACTGTTCTCTTGGTCTTCACCCAGGCCCAGTCTCTCACAGACACTTAGAGAGTATCTACACACAGAAGTGCAAAATACTGTACTTCGGGTAAGGTGAGGTAACGTTAAGAGGTCCTGATCTAAACATTAATCCTTCATTTTCAATTATATCTTCTGGGGTTTTTTTTGTTTTTTCTTTTTTGTACCTTTAAAATCACAAACTGACATTGGTTATTCCACAAGTGACCTGGGGATATGAAACAGAGATGAGTCTGTCTTTTAACACTGGAGATATATTCAGTACTCAGTAATTAACACCATAATGGTAATCACTAATTTTCAGATAAAATCAACTATGGTTCATTGGGAAAAAATATGCATTCTGTTGAATATATAATTATATCTATTCTAAAGCAATCACTGCTCGTATTTGCATATTGAGAAGCAGTTCCTGGAAATATGAACTACTTGGTAATAAGAAGCAGTTTTGATTTTGAAGAATATTCCTTGCATTATCTATTGCACCTGTATGTTAAATTTCAGAAGGAGTACCTTCTTTTCCTTTCTCTCTTTACCCCAGACTACACAGTACCCATGATCTGTACAATTTTGCTTGGATGAACTTTGCAAACAGCTCTCTGCAGTGAGCACTGAGAAGGGGTTTTGGTAGCAGCAGTTAGAGTCTAAAATGGATCAGCTTCACACAAAAGTTACAAACAACACAGGAGAGCATGAGTCATTCCCCTTCATCTACACTGAGATGCTGAGTTTAAAACGTGAAAAGGTCACCGCTTTTTTGTGCACAGATGAGAGTATAAAGTGATCCAATTGTCATCTTACTTCTCTTTAACATCCATGGCCTCTGGAATGCCACTTCGAACAGAAGATCCCGTGGGAGAGAAAAACCCCTGCATGGCTCAACTGTATGTGAAATCACAAAAGTTCAAGGCAGAGAGGATGGATGAACCCTCCTGAGAAAGGCCACAGAGAGCACGCACTGCAACTAAAACTGTATTTTGTCACTTTTGATTACCTTAAAACTAAAATACACTTGTGTTAACATTCAAAAGGAGGCTGGTTTATGAGTTTCGATTTTATAAGGTTTTGGAGATTTGCAGGGTTTTTGCAAAATCAAGTGTAGGAGTGATACCCTGTACACTCACTCTGGGAACTGGTACTGCCTATACAGTAGTCAGAAGTAATACTTACAATTAACCACCAGCTTCACTATTAGCAGAGGGAGCCATGGGAAGGTGGGCTCACCTACAGCCAAAGGTAGGACACTGTGTGAGCTGAAGCCCCACCGGAGCAGGTGTTCCACTGAAAGATATTTTTACTAAACCACTGTCTTTAACATTACATAATGTTTAATCAAAGCTAAACTAGTAAGTGGAAACATCCTGCCTTTGATTCTGTTTTTAATGAGGAAGGTTTCTTGTATCTAGGGCAATTTGTCTAGTTAGACAGCCTGAGGAAAGACAGAAGGGGTGGAAAACAGAGACAAGTAAACAGGTAGCGGCACCTACCACACTGTTCTGTCCACAAAGAAAATAGGGATTAATTTTAGAGCTAGAGTGTTCTCCACTGAAGAAGTAGGGAAACAGATGGAGCCTGGTAAATTAAAACACCAACAAAAAAGAATTATGTGCAACCAGCCTTCACTTGCTTTTGAAATCAGTTTCACCAGTGATTGCTAGAAATGGTCAAATACAGTAAAATGCAGAGTTTCAGGCTGATACCATGCCCTCAGTTGTCACTGATGAGGCCCTCCTGTTCCATCCTCCCTCTCCCTGACTGATCTTGAGATTGAAGTTTTCTTCTGCAAATCAGAAGGCCTTTTAAAAACTTCTCTAGAGAAGAACACACTGCTCCAGACCAGATTAGAAGATACACCAAGCATATTGCTTCAGGGAGTGAACGTGTTTCTTGAAATACCTGGTATCATCACACTAGTATTAGGGCAACACTACAAATGTCTCTACAAATAAAGACGTGCTTGTGGATTGCTACCCAAGATATGGAAAATGTTTCAAGCACGCAGCATAGACAATGAATGACATAAGCAGAATTCTGAGCTCCACCTTCTCTTTTATATATCAAATCTCCAATGGCACCAGGTTGTTTTATGATCCCTTGATGACAGGACCGTCTGGATCAATCTGGCTTCCAGGGTAAACTACAGCAGGCCTTTAACCTTCCCTTGGGACTGCCAGCTATAGCACCCAAGGAGCCATTCAGCCACTGAGACTGGCTGAAATGCCTCACATTTCAGCCTTTCTCCTTCCTGTTATGTACAAGGTAAAAGAGTAAGAACATAAACCAGAATCCAGTTGTAAGACTTTCTCAACTAGGGAAGTACCTATTTCTACAGACATCTTAGTTCTGAAATTACATCCATCTGTTTCTATTCCTAGCAGAAATTCCAGGCTAAGTATCCCTTCCTTCTTGACCTCATTTGAGTACTGTAGTGTAGTGCTCAAAGAATCAAAAGTTCTGACATCAGCCCAGTCAACTTCTCTCTTTACTTGTCAGACTCAGTATCTCTATGTGTGGAAATCCCCACTGACTGCTGAGCCATAACCAGTATTTGGACAGCTGTTCTTTGCTTTACTCTTTGGGTAGTAAAACAACCAACATTTCTGAGGATGACAGAAAGTGAGTTCCTCCTCTCACTGCATATGTGTTAAGGCAGACAACTCCTGTGCTACCAAAGAAATGTCTACTCCATACCTTGGTGCAAGTATGCAAACCCAATCTGGACAGTGCTGAATGTGTTGATCAAATTGCCTTGAGCAACTAGTCCCATAGATTTCAGATGACTGCACATGCTACTTCACGAGCAGGGGGCTTAAATTGCAAAGAATTAACTAATTTTCCTCAAAATGAGTGGTCAGACTTTTGTCACTCCTTCGCCTTCGTGTTTTATTATGTTCTTAAGCAATCGATCTTCTTTAGAGAGGAATAATATGGTTACATAATTTAATAGATCAATTTGTTAATAATAATGGGAGAAGATGAAATATCTCTTTATACTTCACATAAATAACAGAAAATTATGGTACTATTATTGTGACAAAGGAAATGCATGCCAATTACCTAATTAATGTAAATCAGCACAACCTGATTGATATTAGTCACTGTAGATGCATTTATTCTGACTAAAGAGCTGGCCTTTGCCTCTGAATCAAATTGCTCTGATGGTAAAAATCCAGCTTAGAAAAGAAACTAAAC
This sequence comes from Psittacus erithacus, assembly GCA_009867235.2. Lineage (NCBI taxonomy): Eukaryota > Metazoa > Chordata > Aves > Psittaciformes > Psittacidae > Psittacus > Psittacus erithacus. The sequence goes on from WYDI02042803.1 coordinate 25,291, forward strand.
TGAAAAAAGCTTACTTTGCCACTGTTACATACCCTTCACCTCCATCTGTGAAGGCTCACTCCTACAAAGCAATTGGTTTTGCCTTCCAACAAATCCAGGTATGAAGGGGTTTTACTGGTAAGCTCTCAGTGGAGAAGCCACTCATAGACCCCCAAACTATCTGGTGTGTTACTTTTGGATCCCCTCCATTTCGGTTTCCCCAAAAGCTAAAATACGTTTCTCACAGTGCTTAAAGAAATTTAAAAGTCACTGCAAGCACAGGCAGGCAAGGCTGTGTGGCTGGAACATCACTTGGGCGGCAGCTACTGCAGTGCTATGTAATGCCGTACACCAGCATTCATAGGTTCAGAAGAGGCAGTGAAGATAAGAATCACGTTGCTGAACACGAATATAGATATTAGTGAAGTAATGTTATGTTTGCGCACATGGTGCCCTTGCCGTGGAGGAGCATCAAGAAGCAGATGCCTCTGAAGGTCAAGGGTGCCCTTAGCCCCGTTTCCCGAGCAAGAGCCTGAAACGTGGAGGAGCAGGGAACCAGCCTGGCCCCGGGGGCTCCTTCCTGGAAGCCTCCTGAGGGCGAACGGTGAAACGCTGGAGGAAACCGGGGGCCACCATACGAAAGCAAGCCCCAGCTTCAGGAACACCCCGCCAGCAGGGTCCGGGCGGGAGGAAGCACCGCCAGGGTGCCCCGCCAGGCCGCAGGGCGGCGCTCCGCCACTCTGCCCCGCGCCGGGCAGGGCCGGGCCGGGCCGGGCTGGGCCGGGTCGGGCCGAGCGCCCCCAGGGCGGAGCAGGCAGGCGGGGCCGTCCCCGCCCCTCTCGCCGCGCCGCAGCCGCCGGAGGCGAGCGAAGCCCGCTAGTGTGAGTCTCCCGCCCAGTCTAGCGCAGTTTAGCGAGGCGCGGTAGTGCGAGCCCTTGCCCTCTTTGCCCCGCATCGCCCGAACGACCAGAGCCAGCCATGGGTAAGCGAGAGGGACTGCGGGGAGCTCCCTCTGCGGGACCGCGGGGTGGGAGCAGGGGCAGGTGCGGGGCAGCCTCAGCCCTGCCTCTTGTCGTGGGGCGGCAGCCTGTTGAGCGCCCCGGCAGAGCGGGCTGGGGGCGGCTGCCCCTCCGTCCAGTTCGGGCCGCGCCGCTGCCGCAGCGGGGCGCTGGGGGCTTCTGGCCGGCTGGGCAGCGGGACCACGCGAGCTGCAGAGCGCTCTCTCCTTTAAAAATCGATTACTGTTAGTGGCGGTACTACAGGATCCCAGAGCGATAGTTTGTTGCAGGCGGTTGTCCGCACCCGGCCCGGGGTGTGCCTTCTTCCCCGGACCTGCCGGCGCTGAGGCCGGGGTCTGCGCCGCACGCCTGAGGCAGGGGTGGCCGGTGGGGCCGGGCTGGAGCGCCGCAGGGCAGCCTCGGGTCTCCCGCGGGTCTCGGGTAGTGCCTCGGTCTGTTCACTGTTTCCCCTCGGGCGAGGCGGGGCGCGGGGTCCCCCTCAGTCCTCTGGGTGTGCTCAGCTTTGCCGTGGGGTGCAGTGCGGCTGGTGAGAGCAGGGATCGCCTCAGGGGCAGGGCGGAGAGTGGACGTGCCTTTTCGGGAAGGGGAAGGGTTGAAGGTTCTTCTTGTGCCCTGAGCATTAGAGAACGCTGGGATAACGCGGTGCGCTTTTCCCTCCAGCCTGGGATCTGCGCAGTGAAGAGAGTTGGGCATCGATGAGAAGTGGCGGCTTCTGCTCCCCAACTTATAGGGAGGGTAGCGGCTGTGTGAGTGTGCTAATGCGAGCAGAAATGGGGCCCTGGCTAGGGAAGGACTCATCCTGCACATGGGTCACTTGATAGTCAACACACATGTTCAGCGTTCTTATCCTTTCAAGCCTGGGCTGCTTCCTGCGAGCTGTCCTTTCAACCAACAGTACCTCCAAATTAATTAAGCAGTAATGAAAGTTACGAAATTTGGGAAAAAAATAAAAATGCATCTGTATCTTTGGTCCAGTTTGCTAGTGGTGTGTCATTGCTTAGAGATTGCAGCTGCTAAAGCACAGCCATCAGTGCATGCCTGTGTGTTAACATGCATATACTGATGCTGGCGCTGTCTCTGGTTTTAATTAAGAAGAAAAAAAAAATATTAATTACTCAGCCAAAACTAAAGGAAGCTGACAGAATTCCTGTGGTTGCTACTTTGTTAAATTAATCCGCTTCATTTAATTCCTGAATTTCTATATTATGATTAACCAGTTTGTTCCCTAGTTTAGTGAAGATCAGACTCCTGAAGTATTACAGTCTTTTTACTAAGTTCTTTTGAAGTTTCCAGCCCCCCTTTCAATGCATGTTGAAGTACTGATTCCTGCTGCCTCTGCAGCTCTGAAGGCTGACACTAGCAAGCCAGCTGCATTATTTGCACCAAAAAGCTTATATTTTGTGTGCATATTCTGACACCTTTTAGACAGCACCTTCCCTATGTGAACTTCTGATATTAAACAGTGATGTTGACAGCCTTTCCCATGTCTATATCTTAGTATCCGCTTAACACTTTTACTATATTACAGTAGGTTGATGTCAAATAAATGTTGAAATGGGATGGAAGAGTGAAAGATAGAAAGGAATGTTTTTAAGTATTATTAAAAGAAGCTTATTCATTGGATTACTATGTCTTGGGGAAGGATAAAATTTATTAGATAACACGTATAAAATTGTTCTTGAATGTCTTTGCTGCCAAGTCTATGAAATTGCTTTTTCTTCAGAAAGTTAAGCTACTTGGGGTTTAGTATCAAAAAGTTGTTTTAAATCTTTGTGAGGGATTCATCCTGAGAAGCAAATCTTTATTTTAGTCCTAAAGTCTTAGAAAACCAGTAAAGTTAGTCTTGCAGGTTATGCAAGTATGTGGCATGTATGTTTTGTGTTGGTATAGAATGTCTTGTCCCAAATGTAGCAGTTGGGAGAAGGGGAGTGGAGAGAAGAAAACATTTCTTAAATGTTTTCCTCGTAACAGCGATAGTGCAAAACTCTAAGGTCTGTTGACTTCTTTGCTTAGAAACACTGTTGGATGATCAAGCAGTTGCCTGGCGGGGAAGTGATGGCATGGTCAGTCAGGAGAGGGGACTTCTAGCACAAATTTCAGATGAATTACTTCAAAAAAAAGTTGAAAAAAGAAGTTGCAAAAAGAAGCCTTTGTCAGCTGTGGATCCAGTACTTCATGAATACGATGTTTTGTTTATGCCATTGTATAACTGCTGCCTTGGCATTAGGTAGGCTGAGGCCAACATGACCATCTAACCAGAACTTGTTTGGAGCTCAGTGCTGTATTGTGCTTCCTGATCCAATGGCAAGCATGTTTGACTGACTGTCATTAGGACAATTTGAATTGTCCTTGCTTGCACAAAACTTCTTTGTAGGACTGGCTTGCTGAGGCTGGTTTTTCTTTTTCTTTTTGGAGGAGCTGAGAGCCCGCCATGGCCACTGATATTCATTAGGCTTTTGGCCTTCAGTGCTTCTGAAAGTCAACACCGATCAGGGTCAGCATTGGCTGAAAGGTTGGTTGTAACAACCAGTGCAGTGCAAGAAAACCCACTCGTTGGTGTCTTGCATCGTGGCACACACTCTCCCAAATATAGTGTCTCATCTAGGAAGTGGAGGGGACAGAGGACTTGTTTTATAAAATGAACAAAAAATGCAAAAGGTTTTTATTTCTAAAAGTTTCACAAGCATGATAGTGTGTCATTTCTTGGAAACTGTGTTTTCATCAGTTTATGCCTTTCCTTTTTGTACTCCCCAAACTGTTGCTTTCAAATTAGAAAAGTGTTTGGAGCAGGGTGTGTACATATATTGTGTTTTGGTTGGTCGGTTTTGTGAAAAAAGAGATACAGAGGAGAACACTGTGTGCAAACAGGGGATGAGATGATGCCTGTCTTCATGTGGGTTTGGGGGTTTGCCTCCCATCTCTCTGCAGTCCCTGTGCAGAAAGGGCTGCCTCATGGAGCCTGCAGACACAGGAGTTCCCAGGGGCATCACATGGTGTTGTGCTGGGGCTGTCCTGTCCTTCACGCCTTCTGCAGCACATCCAGATCCCCCAACAGTATTTGCTGCTCCATCCCAGAATGAACCATCCCTTCCCTGCAGGAGGCTCAGGAGCTCCACTTTAGGGGCTTCTACACCTGTAGAAACAGTCCTTGATTTTAAGCGAAACGTGTCCAAAGTAGTTTTAAATATTCCCTAAAGCAGGCTTTCTTCTTACAAACCACTGGGGGCAAAGCCCAAAAGAAATCAGTCCTCTTTCTTTCTATTCAGCTATACACTTTGTTCAGGCAGGAGCTGAAGTCTTTTGTGTGTCACAGTAATAGTAAAATCTGATTAGTATCGGTCATTAAGGGTGGCTGGATTTCAATTGCCGAGTGGTGTAGTCCATATTCTGTTCAGTCTTGTACCTCTTTAATATATTTAACCTCATTTCTACGGAAAAAGGAAACTAATACTAAGTTTGTCTTCCCTTAAAACCTGTGAAATATAAAATTTTATACTGCTGCCTTTCCTCTATCTCCACATCACCTGCTTAGGCTATTAAAAAGTACTTTATTTTGCCTTCTCGCTGTAATCCTTTGTGTCTGAGAAAGATGTGGAGGAGAAAATGTGCATTTCACATATTTCCCAGTATCCTAAACAATTTGTGTTTTCACCATATTTATTAATTCTCTCTCTAGCTCTCTTTTTAAACAAGTGGTTCAGTAATACAGGAAAGCTGCTGTTCCGTGTGTGAATTATGATATGTCTGATAGATTTTGAAATGTTACATATTAGAAAAACATACTGGATTATTGAATACATCCCTGGGAGGGCTGAACTCTGGCACTGCCTGATTATTTGTCTTTTCAGAGTGTTTCTAGAATTTCTTAAACCAGTTGAAATCTTCAGGTCACTTTCATTGTTTAAAGGACTTGAATTACTTTTCTGAAGCCAAGGACCTTTTTTAATTTTTTTTCATGTTTGCTTCCATGTGTTGTGATTCCAGCAGTTGCCATGTTGCAAGCATCATTTATTTGTTTATACAGAGCATTCTTCTATAGCCTTTGTTTTTCAATATTAATGCTATCTAATCATAGAACAGAATCATAGAATAGTTTGGGTTGGAAGGGACCTTCAAGGGTCCAACCCCTCTGCAACAAGCAGGGACATCTTCAACTAGATCAAGTTGCTCAGAACCACATCCAGCCTGGCCTTGAATATCTCCAGGGATGGCACATCCACCACCTCTCTGGGCAGCCTGTTCCAGTATTTTACCACCCTCATTGTAAAGAATTTTTTCCTCACATCCAACCTGAACCTTCATCTTTTAGTTTTAAACCATTATCCCTCTTGCAACAGGCCCTGCTAAAAAGTCTCTCCTCATAGAATGGTTTGGGGTTGGAAAAGACCTTTAAAGATTGTGTAGTCCAAACACCCTGCCATGGGCAGGGACACTGTTTCACTTGCTCAGAGCTCTGTCCAGCCTGACCTTGAATGCTCTCAGGGATGGAGTACTCAGAGACGGGGCATCTACAGCTTCTCTGAGCAGTATTTAGTAATATCTGAAGTCATTACTTTAAGAAAAACAAAGTCCATTTCATGAGAAGGTTAAAATAAATTGAAAATAAACCCAGTGAAGCCCACTTCTTGATATCTTTTTGTATTCCTTGTCCCTGAGTGGTGTGTGTTCTTGTAGCAAGGATTTTGTTTTCCCTGAGATATACAGCTGGTACAGCAAGATGCAGAATCACTGCACGTAATGTACTTTCACTGCTAGTATTTGGATGTAAATGCACTGTTATCTCTCTAGAAGTGCGAGAGCATTGTATCGAATGAAATTTCACTGGGGTAGATCATTTGCAGAGGGAGCTGCTGTAGCTTGGTACATCGCCACACTCCACAGGATGTGCATTCTTCCCGCTGAAACTCCTGGATTTCTTTTCTTTTTGACCTCCTCCATGTGCATCCCAGCTGTGTGTGCCCTTCATCCCTCCTCAGGCACACATGTACGTCTCTGGTCCCAGTGAACATATCCCCCAGGGTGACACATCACCTTGCTTCTCTGAGTAGCTCCTTGGGCTGTTCCCACTGGGGGATTGAGAGCTTGCACAGAGCCATAGAAGCAGGTTGCCTGTGAGTTGCTCAGGTCCACCTGCAAAAAGAAAAATTGAGCTCTTCATGGCACCACAGTGTTAACACTGCAGAAGATGTATGTATTTTCTTATAGTGTACTTTTAAGGTAGGTGCATTTTACCCTGAAGTGTGGAGTCAAGGCTTGCTCCTGATGGAACACATGGCATCTCACTGGAGTGCCAGGCTGATCAGGGTACACTGTGGCACATTTGGGGGTTGTTCTCCAGGGTACTTGTGGGTGGATTGATTTGAGCTGTCCAGGGAAGTCAAAATCCTGTTCTTCTGGCTGGTTCTTTAAAATCTGTTTGGGTATGAGTGCCTCTGGGTTTGAGTTGTGGTGAGCAAATGTAAGGAAAGATAGTTCAGTCTCCATGTGGGGCATCAAAGAATGTTATATTAAACTAATAGGTCTCAGCTGAGCCTGTGAGGCTCTGTCCAGATGCAGAAGCCAGGGCTGGGAGGGTTTGTGGGTTAATAGCCAAAATGGCCAGAGGATGAAACAGAGCTGTGGTGGCTCTTGGCCATCACATCCGTCTTGTAAGGTGTCTTCTTCCAGATTGTATTCAACATAGCCTATGTCCCAGAGGAAGTGAACTCAGTGTGACAGTACAGGGGGAGGAATCCAAGTCTCCTGATCCTCTCACAACTTTTCTTCTGTGGGCAGGTGTGAATTTCTGACAACTCAGGTGCTGGGATGGCTGTGGCCATCAAAATTCCTTGTCATCCCTCCCCTGTAAACAACAGGGGTGAAGATTTCACCATTCAGTGTAACAAATACATAGCATCCTATGTTCCACTGAGTCCTCAGCTGTTTGTTGCTTTCTACTGTTGCTCCATCTTGGTTCTTTGATAGTGTCTGCCTCTGTAATTATTTGTCTCTTGGGTTTAGGCTCAAAAGCATGCATGTGGAGTTGTGGCTTGGGAACCACTTACAAACAACACAAAGAACTATGAGAATTCAGAATCCTTTGTTCTCCCTGGTTTTGGAGCTGTTTCACTAGCAGTAGTTTCAAAATGTGAATGGAGCTTATGTTTCATTGATAGAAAGATGTGCCTGACAGAGCTATTGAGTGTTGTAAACCTTGGTGTGTTGCTGTTCATCAGTTTTGTGTGTGTTTTAATGCTTTGATAGTTGAGTGGATGTGACACTTACGAATTTCAGCCTAAAGTTATAAGTGAAAAAGCTGACTTTCAGGAATGCGTTTGCACTTAGTGTTTGGTTCTGGGTTTTTTTTCCTGGGGAGAAGAATGCAGAAAAGGACCGTTCTTCAGATATAGCTGGGACCTGGGTCATGAAGAAGACTGGACTTGAAGTTGTGAACTGATTTGGAGTATCCAGCATATGATAGTCCTTCAGAATTTGTGATGGCTTTTTAAAATGCTTTATTATTTATTATTTGGTCAATAAGAAAATGAACATGAGCCAGCTTCAGTGTGCGCTTTCAGCCCAGAAAGCCAACCGTATCCTGGGCTGCATCAAAAGGAGCATGACCAGCAGGTCGAAGGAGGTGATCCTGCCC
>WYDI02042805.1:0-38710 GCA_009867235.2 Psittacus erithacus
AAGCTGTGGCTGCCCCATCCCTGGCAGTGTTCAAAGCCAGGTTGGACAGGGCTTGGAGCAACCTGGTCTAGTGGAAGATGTCCCTGCCCATGGCAGGGGGTTGGAACTGGATGAGCTTTAAGGTCCCTTCCAACCCAAACCATTTTATGATCCTGTATAATTCTAAGCACTGATGTAGTTGGGTTTCTACTGAGTTCTTCTGTGCTATTAAGTATTTGCTCATCTTGAGCCCATCTTCAGACACGACTTTTTAGCGAGTTAAAAAGAAATAACAGGCTCAGACTCCTATGTCAAATTTCTGTCTGCCTTAGCTTTACATGAAAGAGATTTCCTAAGTTCCTCCTAAAAATATGCATCCATACAGCAGCACCTTGAAAGGGAAAGAGAAGCAGTAATCACAAATGCTCTGGAAACCTCTCACAAAAATCACTTCTGAGCAGCACAAGCTGCAGTAACTAAGTGAAGTTTTACAGCCAGGTAACAGAGAGGCAGGAATACATACTCTCTTCAGTGGAGAGTGAAAAAGAGACCGCAGCATCTTTCATCAGGTAGTTAGAAGAATGAGAAAGGCAGGAAGGGAATGGGATCATTAGGATGACATTTGGTTCTGTTGTCTTGCAGAAAGTTAACTGAGAACAGACTGAAAGCTGTAGGTCTGAATTAAAAGCCAAACTTGTGTCATCCAATGGAACTGATACTAAAACCCATGGAATTTGCACAAAAAACTCACAGAAGGTTATTACCAAGGGGTACTATAGCATTTCCTCGGAGTTAGCAGCAGCCACCTCAGCTACCAGAGCTCCCCATACCTCCCGCTCAGTCCTTGCTCCTGCCTCCAGGCTTGTCTCCCCCTCAAAGCAGTAGCAGAAACCTCTCCTTCACCAACATCCCCAGCAGAACTACTTCTCTTCAGTTGCTTGTTTTAAACAGAATCAGATCATGTCGACCTTTGCCAGGTGTGAACTGCTGTTCTCCACCCATGCATCGCACTGCAAACACAGAATCACTCTTCAGAAATCCACTGGGGCAGAGACTGGCCTGACCCTGTCTGCAGAGTGTGTGTCTAGCACCATTCAGGATGTCCTGAGTGGAGCCAGCCCCTACGCAGACAGTGACAGTACCAGAGGAGAGGGTTTGCTCTTTTAAGGAGAGGCAGACACCCAAAGCTGCCCCCTCACATTCATATGGGAGCATCCTCCCTGGAAAGTATTTAGTGCTCTTCAATTACAAAGAAGCCTGATAGCCAGCTGGCTGACAACCACATCTAGAAGAAGTTGCAGATATCTTTATTTCCCTTTTCTATTCTCACACCAACATTTATTTTTTCCTACTTACCAAGAAAGGCTGACAATTCATTTTAGCTCCTTAGAAAAAAAAAAAAAAGCTTATGTACTCAGAGGGACTGCATACAAAAAGGGATGAATAGACAGACACAAACAGAACACTGAATTACCGTCATGGAAATTAATTTTAAGAGCCACAAAGCATATTATTCCTGGAAATTGCTTTTATTTAGCAATTATGTTAACACCGCAAGAAGGCAGTTGGCATTGAAAACAAACAGTTCAATTTAAAAATCAGGGAAGTGAATTAACTGAAATTTCAGGGTGCTCGCACCTGAGTACACTCCACTCACTACCTTGAAGACGGAAGAATTCTCAACAGCTTAGGTTTTTGTTTGCTGAGACGAAAGGGGATAAAAGGGTAGGAGAAACTGTTTAAGTTATTTATATATTTTGCAAATCAAAGTTAAGCCCTGACAGCCAACCAGCAGGGAGAACGCACTGAAGGAGTCAGTGACAATACTGAGATTTTTTTTCTGTAAAATGGCTTGTACTCCCACAGGTACAACAGCAAAGAAACTCTTTCAGTCCATTTCATATGGTATATAAAAGACCAATTTTACAAATATACCCAGAAGTTTAGCAGCTGCTAACACTGTTGAAAGGTAAACATCATCATGCTGGACTTTCCTGCATGAGACTTCTCCTACAGTTGGGGTCCCAAGAAGGCACCTTCCAGGGGCTCTCCATCACATATTTAATCCAAGAGGAAAGCAACACCTATCCCTAATTGCCACGACATGAACAGAACAGACTTCCAGCGGACTTGAAAACTGATTTGTCCACCAGAAAAGCATAAATATGCCCTGTTAAAAGGAAATCTTGACAGCCACCAGTTTTGCCTGTAGTCTGATTGTTCAAGTAACTTGTATTTTTGTTCCACTGCCAATAAGTGAAAACTCTTATCAACACAAAAGGTAAATACCCATCTTTGCTACCTGCCAAGGCTGACAACTGATTTTTCAAGAACAGTGTGTGTCTGCTGTAGGCAGTGGCATGTGGTTTGCATAGAGCCTGCAGAACTACTGTTACTTCATCCTAAAAACTATCCCCTCTCCATTCCCCCAACCCCTTGAAAAACAGCTTTACCTCCTATGTTTTTCTTTAAATTCACACCATGAGGTGTGAAGGCTTGTGAAGAATCCTCATAAAAATTAGAATAATGAGGAAAATCTGTAAGAGACATTTGCAACTCCAATTTATATTTCCCTTGAAGAGATAAACAAGCCTGAAAGGTATCTTTTTTTGTTCCTCTTCCTTGTTTTCCAGGCTCTGTTTACCTGCAACTACATGGATAAATAGAAAGTGAGAGGAGCCAAGAACTCATGAGAGGCTGAGAACTGAGCAAATAAGGAGGAATCCCTGGCCAGAATACTGCAGAAATGCTGGGCTGTCCACACCAACTCAAATCATGTACCCAACACTCTTCTGCTCCTCCCTGCGTCCATCAACAGCTCTAACTTGTCAATTCCACTTTGCATTCCATGTGGCATGTTAGCAACAGTCTTAGGGAAAACAAGACTTAACCACCTGTGACAGACCCTTCCTTTACAACGGACAGACAAGCACAGCTCTTTTCAAGAGCATATTTGCAGCTCAGCTTTAAGCAAGAGTAGGAGTCAAGCCAGGTCAGTTTTCCTACCTCACTAAAAACCCCTCTTGGTTCTCATGATAGCCAGATTGCTACCAACAGTTCTTTGAGCCCACAGCTGTGTTGAGACTATAAGCTGGATGAACAGAAACACGACAGTCTTGGAGAAGCTTCCTTCCACTTCCAGAAGAAGGAAAAAAACATGGTGAGCAAAGTGACCAACTACTGCAACAGCACTAAAGGGAGAGTTACCACAGGTGAAACTAAGTTTCCTTTGGCCAGTGCATGAAGTTAAAAAAAAATAGGTTATATTCAGAGACTACTGCAGTTTGTTACTGTAATCACTCAGCAGCTCTGCTCCTCACTCAAGCTCTGAAGCAGAACACTCAAATTCCAGGAAATGCCACTAAAACATCACAGAGTGTTTTGTTGGGAAGATCACAGGCTCTCCATGCCATCCAGAACTTCCCAAAGAACTGGCAGAGAATCCTTTTTAGAGCATGAACCAGCTTTCAGATCATGTTTCTGATGGGTTCCTGGCATGCCTTTGCTTCACGGTGGATCTGTCCCTACTGGAACTGGCCCAACAGTGGCTTCAGTCTCCTCTGAGCCCCATTCCCAGCCTCACAAAGGACAAAAACAAATCCTCCTATAATTACTCTGCCAATACAGCAATACTACTGTACCCTGACACACAAAGTGACCACAATTGAAAAGAAAAACGTGATTAAAATGCAGTATCATGCTAACTCTTTCATACTACTTGGACCACAATCCCAAATAAGAACAACGCTTACCACTCAGACGTCTATTTAGACTCCAGCACTCGTATCAAAAAGCTGCCAGGAAGAAGGGAAGTGTAACAGCTCCAGCATGCATGGGTATGACACTTATTTTTGAAGATCAGACTAGAAAAATACTTTTACCTCTAAGTTATGCAGTCAAAGCTGGTTTTGAAGCATTCAAATAGAACCAACAGTAACAAGTGAAAAAATTCCTTACAGAACACTTTACCAGCATTTGAAATGGTACACAAGAAACATAGTTAACGCTGAAATAATGAAATAAGCTTTCAAAACAAAGTTTGAAAGTGGTTCTCAAGTTTACTCACTACAAACAGAACTAGTTTTATTTTACCCAGCAAATACTTTCGCTACTGAGTTACCAGACCAGAAGGTATGTGTTTACTGAGATGAGGGAAGGAGAAAAGGACTATCAGCTCAACTGTCCATTGTTTCATTAGAGCAGCGAGTGTAGCAGGAGTGTTTGAGAAAAATAATGCTACAAACTCTTCTGCCTTCCCAGCAAATCCAGCTCTGCGGGACTCACCCTAGACTTGAATGCTGGTTAACGGCAAAGTACCTGGATTCATGCAAAGGAACTGTGGAAGTTTACTTCCCATCCAATAGGAGAGTTTTCCTCCCTGCAGTATTCCTTGTGTTACACAGAATTGCCAACAGTAAAAGAAAACAATAGTCTTGTTCAAAAGTCTTTTAAAATAGACACTTCACTTGGATACAAACCAGTAGTCCATCTTCCACTTCATGCAAGGCAAACACACCACAACCAGATGGTGTGCTAGGGGTTTGCAGTGAGGATTCTTCTGACACTGTACATTCACTTTGCACAAGGTATAGCTATATGGAGCCCTGAAGCAGCAATTAAACTGCAACAGTGAAAGAAGAAAGTAAAGCAGCTCAGTAATGGAGATACCTGGGAACCTGCATGTTGACGATACATTTATGCTCAGAAGGAGACCACACATGCAAGTGTCAATCAGCTCCGCTCAGTACTACACTTACCACCCCAGACCTGGGAAGCTGTCATACGTGGAGCTTGAGACCTCTGACCACCAGCCTTAACACATAGCTCATGGCCTTAATTCAACAAAGAACATTTCCTGAAAGTGTATTTCATAGCATATCTTGTGAGGAACAAAGTGTTTCACAGAGTCCAGTAAGGAGTCGGTGGAGGTGAGACTGCCTCTCGCAGATGAGGTATATGCGAAATAGAAATAATGCTGCCGTATGCATATGGGACCTGAGGAACTTCACTGAATATAAACAAGGAAGAGGCACCTTCACATTTATGACAGAAACCACAAGGAATTAAAGGCCAAAGACATTTCTTCCCAATCTGGCTGGGCTGCTGCTCTTGGTGATTAGCCACAAGGTTGTCTAGAGGGAGTAAGGATTTAGAATACAGAATCACAAGATGATCTCATTGAAAAGGCACTAGGAAGAAGCATATAGTTTTAGATTAACAAGATTCACCCTATCTCCAATCACTGAGTAGAACAAAAACTGTACAGTTTGGGATATTTAGAGGAAATGCTGCAGAATTTCTTTTGTTGAACAGCAAAAGCATAGAAAGAAAAGCTATTCCCAAATTATTAAAATGCTGAACATTTATACAGCAAAATCATACTAAAAACAGCAGCAAACAAAGTATGTCCCATCACCACTGGCAAGGGACATGTAAAATGTTTATAAGGTTAACTATAAAACAACTTTACAACCAAAATATGAACAGGCCAATTCAAGTATATCTATATATACAGAATATATTAAAATCATATAAATTATGTATTTATACAAAGGGCACAACTATAGCAAAGAGCTATAGTTGATTAAACAGAACTGAGCTTGAATGATCAATTTCATCTAAAGATGTTATAGTTTTCTCCCAAATTCTTTACTTTTTTTTTTAACCTGGATAGATTGATACCTCAGATACCAAAAGTATGGAAACCAAAAGAAAAAAACCCAAACTAAATCACAAATAAAAGCGCTATCATCCTGTATGAAATGAAAGTAACAGTGGGCAGGGTACATCTCATGAAATTCTGATTTAATTTTTTCCATAGTAAACATTTATCAGCTCTCAAAAAGTGAGGAATTTCAAGTGATTCACTTCAGATGTACCACCCTGGTGCATATATTTGATTACATTTGAATGTTGTTTGATTTGCACACATTTGAAAAAAATAATGGATACAAACACAACTCAATCTGCAAAAAAAGGTGACAGATGGGAGCAGGTTGAAAACCGAACAAAAATACTCAGCTGAACTGGAATCAACACTCGCCTTACAGCATTTTGGCTAGTAAGTGAGCTTAAAAAAAAACCAACTCCTAATTGCTTTTTTATTTCAAAACATAACAGCATATAACCACAATCCATTGAAGCACTTGAGAATCTAAACGGTCCCATCCATGGGTTTAGATCTAAACACAAATTAAGTGCTTTCCTGAATTTAGGTCTCTATGTAAATAAGTTCTGTATAAGTTGTACCTAAACCTTCTGTTTTGCTGCAGCACTACCCTTTCATTAATGAGGTTTTTAAAGGCTTGCTACATCTCAGTGAACCCATTGGTCCTGGGCATGCAAGGAGCAGTTAGGGCAAGCTAAGTTAAGCAGAAATAAAAAGGCTGGACTACACATACACAGAACACTGGCTTAAAACCCAGAATTAAGTATGTAAAAAAGTAAAGCAGTTTCGCTAGATGCAGGTTAAAGTGGGGGAAGGGGAGGAGGAATAAAAATCAGCCATATACCATATATAATGAACACTGGATATCTTACACTGAAAGGAAATCAATGCAAACAGGATTTCCTCAGTTTCAAGTAATCTTTGATGCCTTTTTGGCCAGCTGTGTTACACCATAATAGATACTAGATATTTTAATAGCTTTTATACTCAACAACTTAGCTGATTTTTCTCTTACATATCCAATTATCTCTAGTGAACATTCACCTATGGCTGTCCACACATTCTGTATTAGCTCCTTGAAAAAACATTCAAGTTAAATTGTATCGCAAATTAAAGATGGTTACATTCTGTATGTTCCTTCTAGATTTGAAAAATAGGTTTTAAAGGCTCATCAAAGCTTAGAAGAAAAAAACCTTTCCATTAAAAAATCTTAGCTTAAAAAAATCATTAAGACACCTTTTTCTGATCCAGGGTACTAATAAAAAGATTACAAATATACTACAATTGGACCAAGACTTCATGAATACACTGCTTTTGAGCAGGCAACACCACTGATATCTGTCAAGTTCCAGGTATCAATGTATCCCAATTCCACCACAGTCCCTCACAATTTCCTTTGTCAGCTCCCCATCCCCACCCTACCACCCTATTAATAACATTATAAAAAAAAAGTAAAATTTAGAGTTAGTGGCAAAATCTTCACAGTAAATTGTTAAAGAAAATGTTATTGTGGTCATTGTAAAGCGGTATCAGTCAACTGGACCCTGAAAAATTAGCTTGATGCAGTTGTGTTCCCCAGACAGTTGTGTTGCACAAAAAGGGCAGGCAGCATGAAATGCATGAGTACCATGAGGCAGGGGAATTTGAGACCAGTATTTTGCAGACTTCTCAGAGCACACATGTCCACAAGGGGTGAAAGCATGAGTTGGAGGACCAGCATCCACATAAAAGCCTGCTTCACAACCAAGCCAGAGAGGCACATAGGGGCCAATGGTTCTGCACATAGGACATTCCCGCTCATTTGCTTCTGTGTCACTGCGATGTCCCCAGTTGTGATAGCCATGAACATGACCACAGCTGAGGTATGCCCACGGCTGTTTCTCTTCTACCACATCTTTACGGTTGATGCTGGGAAATGCTAAAGTGTTTAACCCAACAGGACACTGTGGTCTAGCAGCATTTATCTCCTGTCGCAGAGCTTCAATGTGTTTCTGAGTTGGAGTGTGAAACAGTCCATCCGCCGTTCTCCACAGAAGGGTGGCTCCACACAGGTCAATGAGAGAGCCATCTTGTAGGACATTGGTCTCGTTTTCTACCTAATGGTAGAACACAAGGACAAGTAGTTAAGCCTGAGAGCTTTTACAAACAATTGAGTTCTGTAAATGTGTTGCCTTCCTCACCAAGCTGTTACCATCTAGTACATTAGATAATTTTTTCCTATTGTTTCATTGTGACCTCTTCATTTGCCTGAATCCACCTCTTATCTCTTATCCTATATTTAAGATTATAACAAGCATTGGTGTCTCATTCGATGCTGATACTGGTCTTAATTTTGTCTTAATTTTGCAATTGCTATATGCTATGTCAATACTAATAATTATACAGAGTCTTCCTGCCTGCAATTTGGGAAAGGTATTACATTAGTAATCACTAACTTATTCACAAATATCCCCTACCTCTCAGCATGCTGCTTTTCCTCTCTAATACTGATTCTCTGTGTGCCTTTGTCATGGTTAAGGTAAGTCCTGATCGACTGAAGAGGAAATCTGCCATTCCTTAAGGGCTGTATTAGTAGATTACTCCCCTGGAATTCTTTGCCCATTAGACTGGCAGAGGCTTCTCACACAGCAAAAGATCCTTTTTGGACTAAAAACTGCTACCCAGAATAGACCAGCTGCCATTCAGACACCTTTTTTTTTTTTTGGCTTGTGGTAAGCGTAAAGCATTTTGCAGGAGCATGAACTCCCCCAGTGTACCTCATCAACAGTGAAACCCTTCTAGAGATACATTAGGGATAAATGACAAATGCACTGCAATCTACGTGCACAGGTACTTGCACAGATTATCATTACAGCAGAGTGAGTTACCAGTTGTATTTCTCAAGTAACAAGTTCTGCAACTGAAGCCACACAGGCTCAACTTCCGAACAATTAACCATTCCAACTACTTAGGCCTTTTATTTAATGAACTATTGCATGCAAATATAGCCCCAATGTGCACTGCCTAAAATTTTCTCTCATCTGACCAAATGCAGGTACTTAAAATATTTTCAAGGGATTATGCCAAACACACGTTGTATTTTGCTGAGATATTCTTTAATTTATTTTAATGTCACAAGCATATAAACATCTTCTACTACTGCTACCAGTTCAGTAACAATCAATATATATTAAAAAGATTCTTTATGAAATTTAAGAGGAAAACAGACATATGCTGGCTTTATGCACAGGAAATATAGAAAATACCACTAAGGCAAAACAAATAGCCAAATACAAATACACAAAGTAGGTCACATGAAATCATCATGTCTACTTATGAACACTATGAATGACAACCAATTTGGCATTTACATTTAAATCCAGTTTAAATTTGGAGATTAACTGTGCATCATCCTTGCACAAAACACCTAGATGGTACAATACAGACTACAGATAAGAGGTTACCAGTGTAAAGCATTTCCAGCAGAAAAATTCAGCAGTTGAAGTAGAAATGAGAGAAGCCTTGATTTGATGTACTTTTCAGATAATTCCTGTACAAACAGCAAAGCAAAAAGCTCTCTCATATGCAATGTGCTCAATTCATTATATAGAGTGCATTTGGTTTTATGAACCCAATCAACGAACATGGATCACATGAATACCAGTGTGCCATGTAATTTTATTTAAATGAGAATTCAAGTCATTTTGGATGCAGGAAAGGGAATTTATTTGTTTTAGTATGCCTTTCTTCAGCAGCACTAAAAAGGTGTTCTGTTAACCAGATACAAAGGGTGCAATTGCAACATCATCTGTCCCAGTCCCCAAGGCAATGTTTGCCTGCCATCATTAAAGTGACAAAGCAATTTATATGTACAGCAGGCAGAAATGTACTGAAAGCAGAACAAAATAGTCAAGCTCCATTTTCCTAACTCCTCTGAACAGTCAGTTTTCTGCAAAGCCAATGTCAAAGTTGGAAAGCCAGTTTTCTGCAAGTATGGGGGATATCTCTAACACCATCAAGCTAATAGGAACTTGATGTAGCAACACAAAAGGAACTTTGGCATGAAACAGAGAAGATATTCCTCACCACGATGCACACTTAGTCTTTAAAGTCTACTAGCTTGATTATAAAGCTACAAAAGGGGCATCTTCAGCTGCTGTGAAGATGACTCTTGAACTCTAACAGAGCAGAACAGGCTTTCCAGGTCTGCAGGCAGGACAGCATTCTAACCTACCTAGAAGCCAAAGAGGACTTCTGGGGAAGGTCATCTGCCGCACTGGAAATATGGCTACTTATGTATTTTGCTGGGCTACTTCTATATGGTGGTGGTTAACAACGAGAGCTATGGGAATTCCTTCCCATCTTCTATGGAAAGACATAGCAGCCTTCCAATATCTGAAGGGGGTTTACAAAGATGCCAGAGAAGGACTCTTCAGTAGTGATTGTAGGGATAGGACAAGGGGTAATGGGTGTAAACTTAAACAGGGGAAGTTCAGGTTAGATATAAGGAAGAAATTCGTTACTGTGAGGGTAGTAAGACCCTGGAACAGTTTGCCCAGAGAAGTGGTAAATGCTCCATCCTTGGCAGTGTTTAAAGCCAGGTTTGACACAGCCTTGGGTGACATGGTCTAGGTGAGATGTCTCTGCCCACGGCAGGGGGGTTGGAACTTGATGATCTTAAAGTCCTTTCCAACCCTAACTATTCTGATTCTATGAAAAGCAGACACGTGCTTTCATTGGAACCCCTTTCCCAGTTATGCATGGCACAGGTCCCTGTGGCAGCAAAGCCCACCCTGCTTCAAAGAATAAAACAGGAATATACTTAGCAGGACTTCTCTTATCTTCCTAGTGGCAGGTAAACCAAACAGAAGCTGTGTTATGCAAACTTGTTTTGCATGCAAGTGGACTCTTCTTCCTTTTAAGATAGCATTGCAAAAGACAGCTTCCCATGCAGTAATTTCCAGATGTCCCCATGTCTCAGGAGAACATTTCAGAGATGGAGATTCAAGTGCAAAGTTTATTAAGCTTTTACATTCTGCTATTTCAGTTGGAAAAGCGACATTGGGAGAAAACTTTGTGCTCTGTATAATCATAAACAGAAGAGCAGCACAGAATCTACTGTAATACAAATCTACCTAGATTATTTCAGTGCCCACTACCCAGCACTACCCACTACACTACCGCTCAGCAGTCACCCTATGGCTGCCACCATTCAAAACCAGGAAAACAAGTATCTCTTATATTGTTTTAATTGCCAGTTACTTTTGACTTACCAGTTTCCCCCTTTGTTGAGCAGATCTGGTTTCCCGGAGAGTGTACACATCACCACAGACTGAGATTTCCCGCCAAACTCCAGGTTTAGACTCCTCCGTGAATCCTCCTTTTGGATGCATAACCAGCACCCCATTAGTTGTCAATCCATCCATATGGCCATCAGGATTTTTCCACTTTGCCGCTTTTTCCTGCATATGACAATCACCCCAGCACAGAAAAAATTTGTCTAAAACTGCATGGACTGAAGAAGTTTTACATGCTTAACATTTTACTAATGCTGCCTAATGCACATTTCCTCATCAGCTGGCAGTACTTAGAGAGATTTATGAAGAAAAAAAAGGCACTTTTAATACCTTGGGCCAGACTGGTAACATCTTTTGCTTATGCATCTTCCATTACTATTCTCTCTTAAAATATTATTTTTAACTCAGTTGAGTGCCCCTGACTGCAGGCCAGGTAAAAGGGCTTAAAGTCAGTAGGATACTCCTAGTTACTGGAATACTATTGTAAAGGCACATCCTTTTCCATAATGCAGTTGATCCACTCCTGCAGTGCTCACAACTGCAATAGCAGTTCATAATGGCTAACAAGAATATATCAAATAAACCTACAGAAAATCCACTAACAATTACTAAAATAGAGTTTCATTGTTGAAGACTATTATGACCATGAATCCACGCTGGTAATAAATCAGGCACATAAAACTACCGTTTCTACTTAACACTGCAGCTGGTATACTGAAATCATAAAAGTCTCATGACAGGATAAGTTATCAACTAGTACAAGGAAATTGTAGGGCTTGAAAATAGGAGAATAAAAACCAGGGTTTGTTTGTACATATCATAACTGTTATTACTTACACCAAGAAATATATTTTTAGATGAGTCGAATCCAGCTGCAAAAATCCTTGCTGTATATGGTGGGCTCCTGTCACAGACAATCCTGCATGCAAAACGGGATATGGTGCTTTGGGTAATCTGGGTTTCATCATTATTTTGACTTCCAGAAATAGTATCTGTTACTACAAAGTCTATGGGGCTTTCTGTTGACCTCCCAACCTGAAAAAAAAAAATTAACGTAACAGTAAAATTAGGAATAGTCGTAGACATATCAAGCATTAAGGACACAAATTTGCCAAGTTAATGCTGATGACATTGCTAAACTACTGCCTGCTAAATTTTTGGATGGCAAGACCCAAACGGAGACTAACGTGTCTACATTTGTCCTAGGCAGGCATCACTGACATGGCATGACAAATTTTCACTTACTACGACTGATGTACATACTTGCCCAACATAGCTGCAGTTAATTGTCTGCTAGAGTATTGTCAATAACAGGGATGTATTATCACCTTGCTTGCTTCATAATCCAGCCACAGCAAGCTACTTACCACTACATTCTATAAATTTAAAAAAACCCCCCAACCAACCCATTAGCTTGAAACGACAAGTTTTATTCACATTTCTAGCTCCAAGTTAGCTTGCCATGAAAATAAAGCACTTTTTTTAGACCCAGAACTCAGTTATTTAAATACATTGTAACAAAAATACCCACCTTCATGTTTTCAGAATTTATAGCTATAGAATAGAAGAGTTATCAGGAAAAACCCACTGTATGATTAAAATTATTCCTAATCATGCACATGCAGAACTAAAGAAGTTAAAAAACTTTCTTCAGCAGAAAGACAACACAGCTGATCAGTAGGCAAGAATATTTTTCTATCTTGCCATCTACAAATTCCACACCTGAAAATATCAAGGCAGCTAGAGCAGAAAACTTGATTAAAAATGGACAGAGGGATCTGAATGCCAACCAAATGTACAGGAAGATACATCAATATTTCTACAGGAAAATAAGCATTATAGCAACTTCGAGCATAACAAGGAAAGTGGAGCGGAGGAACAAGGAGTGGAAAAGAATATTAATTTTATCCACACCTTGTGATCAAACAGAAGAAAATTAAGAATATTTTTCACATGAAGCTAACTGCAATATCAGGCATCTACATTCATATAAAATAACCTGCTGACTAAACATGATCTCATTGCCCCCTAGAAGTTACATTCTGCTTAGCTTCTTGCTCTTCAAAGTCAGCTATGGGAAGACATGTATGGTTTCACCATTAACATACATCTCTGCAAACTAAATTTGCTATAAAGAAACATTTTTCAAGCATTAAGGGAAGTGACATTATTAATACTTAACCCTTGCCACAACTGAACTGAGAGCAACAATACAGGGATCACACCCGTACTTCTCAGTTCTACTTTGCGGTGTTGAAGACATGTTGAAATTTGTGTCTGAAGTGACACATCCAGTTACTTTCTCCACATCATGGGTCTCAACCCAAGTATAAAATGTGATAAGCTTGCGGCAGATAAAAGTGCTGAGGAAATACTAAGAAGAGCCTAATCAAAAGTATGCACTTCAATTTTTCACACAAAGTGACTATTAGAATACCCAAGAGACAGAGTTTAGAAACTGTTTAATATGGGACATTTCTGATTTATGTAACTTGACAAGTTGAAGCTAAAACTTAAAGCTATATTCTATAATATAGTAGTATTTCTAACACACTTCTATTTCCCATCCAATTCCTGCTAAGAGTCAGCACTGACTAGGAGCAGAAAACTTATTCATAACTTTTGACTGTATCTGTATGTGAAGTCTCTTAAAGGATAACCAGAAATGAATACGAAATGCATTTGGTTGTAAGTTTCTGCTTATTGCAGTCTCTCAAATAGATGACTCACTTTTAGATGCAATTAAGAGAAAAATCTGCCTTACTTTCCCTTAAATGATGACAAACACATTAGTGTTTGCTCCCAGTCTTCCTCATATCATACTAATAAGTCAACATGAAATCTGGATGCTTCACTTCATATGTAAGCATTAAAATCTATATAATTACTTTGTTCCTTAAAATATTATATGTACCTCTTTTGTAGAATCATAGAATAGTTAGGGCTGGAAAGGACCTTAAGATCTTTTAAATACTGGGTTTGCTTTTGTTTGCTTGGGGTTTTGTTAGCTCCCCCAGCACCCCTCTTACTGAAACAGCCTTCTGGAGGATCTTTATTACAATGTATTTTGCTACAATTTAATACTAGAAATTATTTTAAGAAGTGGCCTTCTCATGGCAATTTCCTCATTCTGTATATCAAATAAAAATTCTGGGGTTGTGATCACCTGAAAAAAAAACTCCCTCAGGAACAAATAAAGAACTTGATGCTATCAGCATTTACCTACCAAGAGGTTTAACTCATCTGACTTTGCAGTCAGATTACAGTCACTGCAGACTTGGTTCCACTATTCAAAGCTACTATTTGCAGACTTTATTACCCATTTTTCTTCCATTTTTCTCAATAGCACAGAAAACTGTCTTCTTTCCAGTAGTTTTAGTCTGTATTTTGGGACTTTTCTTGTTAACTGTGTCATATATATTATTTCACTAAGTCACTTCCAATAACAAACCATAAAGCTTCCTGCTGATGCATAAGATCATTTCTGTTGTCTACACTACAGGTTATTGTTCAAAGCTGTGTAAAAGCCAGGCAGTCACTCAATTTGCTAGTATCTATTGTCAATCAAAGAAGTGCTATTAGAAACACTCACTCCTGAGACAAAGCAAAACCAGGCAACCTGCCAGCAGATAATTTAACAGCTACAGATTCTTGGACTTCAACAGAATTTCACTTTGATGAAAGGGAGAATTGGATCATGCATCTTCTGAAGCTGTTCTTAAGAAAAAAAAAAAAAAAGAATAAAAAAATCAATTTTACATACTGGATGTACCTGCTTCTTGTATAAACTTGTAGTTATTAAGGGCACAGGCTACACATTTTGTTTCCTTTTATAATGATACGAACAGGTATAATCAACCCATTCTCATCCAATCAAGCCATGAAGGAGCTGGTTCTGCTCTAACTGATGCACCATGAACAGAATGGTTACTGAACTCTAATGAAAAAATCTTCATTATTAGCAGCATATAGATGTTGCAGCATGTAGACTCTAAGAGATGCCAGACGGAACACATTTGTACGTTCTCTTTTTGTTATTTCATGAAGAAATCTGATCTAGATGTCACCAAGACAAAGTTATATAGTAGTACTTGTACACAAATTTCACTGCAGAATTACACTTAAAAAACCAAAACCCAAACCACACACAACACAGCAGAACATAAGAACAGAATCATAGAGATGTCCAGGACATCTGATGATGCATGATGATTTAAACACTTTATTAACTGCTGAGTTTATGCATGAAAATATGGTCATTTTCATTTTATTATAGAAAATGTCAATAAAATTGGTATTTAGAGAGCCTGAACATTGCTCCTCAATGGCTTCTCAGCTTCCTTACTGTCTCTTGTTGCTCTGGTTTCAGCTTTAACAGTTCTTTAATTCCTTGCAGCTGGTAGAGCTGTGTTTTTGACTTTAGTCTGAGAATTACACTGATAACACACCAAACGTTTTTAATTGTCACTCAGTAGCACTTACTCTGACCAAGGACTTTTCAGTGCCAGTGAGGAGGGGCACAGGAAGCCAGGAGTAAGCAGAGACAGGATACCTGACCCAAACTAGCCAAAGGGGTATTCCACATCACAGCACATCAGGCCCAGTACAGAAACTGGGGGGAGTCACCTGGAAGAGACTGATTTCAGGTCCGTCTGGGTATTGGTCAGCAGGTGGTAAGCAATTGTATTGTGCATCACTTATCTTTTCCTGGGTTTTACTCCTCTTTTTCCCCTATATTTTAATTATTAAACTGTTACCATCTCAACCCATGAGTTTTGCCTTTTTCCAGTTCTCCCCATACCACTGGGAGGAGAGAGGGAGTGAGCAGCTGCATGGTACTTATATATAACAAGTTATATAGTCTCCCCACATTTTCCATATATGCCTCACTTCCAATAAACATCTACTTATGCTGCTTCTTGGTTATAAAATTGGAAAACATAAGAAGCTATTCTGGTTTGTAATCTTTACAGTTTTGCTATTTGCTTCTGGAAAAACTGAAGAATACAAGTCATCAACACATCACTTCTCCTGTTTTCATGTTATTCACAGGTTAGAAATAGTACCCTGACCAAGGAAACAAAGACCTCTGCTGCCCCTTTTCCCTATTTCAGGTCCCACTGACTAAGGTGTTACTAACAACCACCATTCTAAGCTTCTCACATTTCTTACTATGGTTACCTTAGTGAAGTCATGCAGTGTTACTACCCCATTTCACAGAGGGGAAGACAGAGATTAAAAAAAAAAACAAACAAACAACCAACATTGAGTTATTTGCCCAAGATAATACTTGTTAACAGCAGCCAACGAGGGGCCTCAAGCTCCAAGGTAATTCTGTGGTCCAGGCATTATCCTTCCCTTTTCAGCTTCCCCATCCTTGCTAGTGTTCTACAAAAGCACATACATTTTGAAAGAAAACAGCAAAATCCAAGGATTGCCTATGCAAGTGATGCTTGATCCAACAGTAAGATATTACTGTCTGGATCAACAGAGGACATGTAATTTGTCATCACATACCACCAGGCTGCACAAATCAGTTCTCAAATAATCTGACTGTTCACAATCAGGTTACTGAGTATAATTAAAATCTAATGGCTTATCTAAATAACAGAAACCTCTTCAGCTGCTCTCTGGCATTGCTAGAGCAGCAAAATACAGACTATTCCTTTTCCAGTTCTCACAGCTACCAGCCCCTCTAGGCCAGTGTGTGGAGCACAATCCTCTGAAGACAGCCACAGAGTGGAAACATGAACCAGGACATACTGCTAGAAGTCAAGTTGAGATCAAGTCACAGCGCAACAGTCTACACATCAAGACAGAAGAAACAGACTGCACTGGAAAGAGAAATTTTAAGCAATATGTAAGCCTTAACCCTGGCACATTAGCTATTTGAGGGGGGACCAGGGGGACTGAGACACTTCATCAACACAAGATTCAGCTCAAAAAAGTTTTACTGTTAAGATGGGACGGTTTTACCCATTACAAGCTAAGTCAATCACCTAACTATAAATGTACGGCAGATAACTGCCTGAACCATAGGCAGTCACACAGGTGAATTAGTACACAGACCAAAATTAGGGCTTTTGTGAAACTCCCCTGGGCACCCAGGAACTGCTGGAAGGAGAAAGCACAAGCTGTGTTTGTGAGGGTGCAGCAAGGGATGTACACTCCAGTGCCAGCTGTGGAAGTATAGTAGGTCTCTGGGTTAGGTAGCCAGCCCAAGCCATCTCAGTGTATGACCCTGTGCAAATTCCTCCACTACCAAACACCAATGGGTCTCAAAGGGAAGCAGGGGAAGATATTCTGTTAGCTATATTTAACCAGCCCGTTCCTTGCTAAGTCAAACTTCAACTTTAGACCCAAAGCATCCTTAATTAGCCACCTTAACCTACTGCCTTAAGACAAGGGTCACTTGGACCTGTGGAGCACTGCTTTGCCTATTATGCATCTCCTTGCCTCAGACTGCTAGATTTTATTAGAATGACAGCTCAGCATCCCAACCGACCTAATTCTTTACTAGTACCCCCCAAGTAAAAGACATAAGCACCGCTATGATATTACACAATCAAGAAAAGAGCTGTCTATATGATATGACCAGAAAAGCAGCTGTTCTACAACTCTAATTCCAGCTTTCAAAAACAGCTTTCAAAATGTTGGGTTTTTTTGTTTTGAGGTAGTTTTCTAATCAATTCTCCCAGATGAATGGAAGGGGTTTGAAAGGGCCAGTTGAATCTGGTAAATCAGCAAATGGTCACAGGATTGGTGCTACAGCCAGGTATTCAGCTACTTAGACCATGGGACTCACTTTTAGTAACCTGGTCTGCTGGAGACCACCTGTCAAAGAAAGGGAAAAGCATCCTCAGATATAGGCTTGCCAAGCTGGCAAAGGGGGCTTTAAACTAGATTTGCCAGGGAAGGGGAACTTCAATCCATCCCGCTCCTGCTAGTTCCATCCTGATGCCAGCAGTAGATGCCCAGAGCCTGAAAAGGGATTGCAGGACAGCAAGGGAGCAGCTGAAGAGCAACAAAAAGGACTTCCAGCCATTCCTGACAATAAGACAGCTTAATTGATGGGCCCAAATTAAATGCCTCTATGTCGATGCACATAGGATGGGGGAAAAGCAAGAGGCATTAGAGGCATGCACATGTCCAAAGGCTTATGACCTTATTGGCATCATGGAGACATGTGGGGGTGCCTCCTACAACTGGAGTGCTGAAATGGAAGAATACAGGCTCTTCCAGGAAGAACAAGCTGGGGAGACAAGGAGGGGGTGTTGCTCTCTGTCAATGACTGGCTGGAGTGCACAGAGCTCTTCTGCCTGTGAAACCCTTTAGCATCCAAAAACACATGAGATGCTCATAGGTTTGGGAAAACAACTGGTCCCATTGACCATTTCTTTGGCAAGGGTTCCCTCCAGTACCTAAGGGGGTCTTCAAGAAAGCTGGAGAGAGACTTTGATAAGGGCCTGTAAGGATAGAACAAGGGATAATGGCTTGAAGCTGACAGAGGGGAGGATTTAGATTAGATATTAGGAAGAAAGTCTTCACTATGGGGGTGGTGAGACACTGGAACAGATTGCCCAGAGAAGCTGTGGCTGCCTTATCCCTGGCAGTGTTCAAAGCTAGGGTGGACAGTGCTTGGAGCAACCTTGTCTACTGGAAGGTATCCCTGCCTGTGGCAGAGGGTTAGAACTGGATAATCTTTACGGTCCCTTCCAACCCAAACCATTTGATGATTCCATGAATTTACATACAGGAAAGTTTCACTGAAGCAAATAAAGGCACAGAAAATATTGTAAAGATAAACAAATATCATACAGTAACCAAAAGGATGGGTTAATTTTTGATTTTACCAGTCAACATAGGAAAACCTATTTCAGCTCACTCTGGCTGCGCAATCCTTCGTGAAGCAGCAAATGAACAAGATTTTTATTTTTATTTTTATTTTATTTTTAAATCAAACCCTATTTGGATCTAACCATTCCAAAGCCACACTAGAATTTGTATAGAGCAAAAAGCCAGAAGCCACATGAAGCACAGACATCTTGATAGAGTGTCCATCAACAACTCAACTACAGACCCTTCTAAATAGGAAAGACTGAATGAGGAGGGATAATTCATGATAAGATGGTCTAATCACAGATGTCACTGACAAGACAAACCTGATTAGTCTAGATTGGAAAAGGTTGTGAGTGTTTGGTTTTTTCCAAGCTGGAGGTCTAAGTTAGTGCAGAATTTCTGGTCTCTCATATATAAAATAAAGCACTGCACAAAAAAAAAAGTAAGTTCGGTTATCAGAATGTTAGATTCTGAAAAACACAAAATGCATACAGGGGAGAGAAAACGTGTTACAAAAACACTGGCCTAGAGAAAATTAGCACAGTCCCCTACACTATTTGGTATATTTGCACACCATCCAGGAATGGCTTTCTTTATCATTCTATCACTAGTTTGTCTCCTTTAGTGCACAGCTCCCACATTTCCTTCCCTACCTTTGCTTTTACCTTCCTCCTTCCCCATCCCATGTCCTACTCCTATCCACTTCCTTTTTACTCCAGCTACTTGATTAACTGAGGGTGAGGGGTGTATTCTTGTGCTTATTTACAAATTCAAACAGAGCACACATTTATTTCTGGTAATATTTGTAAAATTGCTCTGATGTCCTTGCAGAAAAAGCAGAGTACAGTAAGAGCAGTAAGGATATTAACATGCTAGTGCCAGTTTGAGAAGAGCAGAGAATGCAAAACTGCAAAGTGCTCCCATATTAATGCAGCTGGGTTCAACCATGGAAATTCCACAGATCACAGAGGGCACCCAGAATAATGTAATGCAGAACTGTGGTTCCATATGTTGCTTTTAAAAAACAATGCACATATTGCATAGACTCTTACCTGAAACATGTCTGTATCTTTATCATGAGTATACTCCACTACAACAGTCTGGTTTCTGGATAATGTGTAAGAGATACTGTGTTGACCTTTACAGCTGATTGCCTGTTGAATAAAAGAATACGTTTATTATATACAGCTTCCACAAAAATAGTATAATAAAATTCATTTCACTATATAAACACCTTTATTATGATCAGGAAAAGCAGTGCATGGTAACATGTTATTACAAGGCTAGGTAAACATATACACTAGGATTTTCTGTTTTGCTTTTAATGAAAACCCCAGGCGGCACTTGTTTGTTTCCAGTTCAGAAGTACCCAGTACCTACCATTTTCACAGTTTAGACTCCAAACACATAGTTTTCTCTGAATTTATATTAAGTTCCTAACCCTCATAGGAACTTGTATCCTAGCAAAGACTTTGGGTTTTGGATTCTTTGGTTTCTCTGTTTTTTTCAAGCAAGTGAGCAATACATTTGTTTTACAGTGCCAGGATTTCAGAGATATCATTAGTTAAGTAGATTTCTAGTTACATCAGGAACAGCCTAACAATTTTATATGTGATGACGAGTAAATGCTTTCAGCCTGTTTTTCCTCATTAAAAGGGTACTTCATACTACTTGTCAAAGGAAACTGGTCTCTATAGATATGGATATAGCAAAGACAAAATAGCATTCTAGTATTTGAAACAAGACTAGAAAAAGACAACCGCTATTCTGTTGTACCTCACTAAGATTTAATTCTTTATTTGTTAAGACTTCCCAGGTTTACATCTCTAGGTTGCCTTTTTATTAGTCCAGCAAGTCCTTCAGAGAACAGAAGAGAGACATCACCCCAACACAGAAGCAGTCTCAACTTGGAAAGAAACAGCCTTGATTGAAAGAAACAGTTTTCCTTGATTAATAAATACAGAGCATAGCTGCCACAGCAGACATCCATAATGGGGGCACAGGACCTAGAGATCCTTTCAGAACCTGAGACTCAGCATACAAAATCTTTGTGGCACTGATGATTATTTTTTCAAGCTTAAAGACCAACACTCACTTCAAATGATTAAATGGTGTCAAAGTGTAATTGCACTAACTGTACAATGTAAATGCGCCAATAAAAGCTTCAGGACAGAGGGAAACAAGCTGAGAAATAAATCTTATTGGCAAATAGGGAAATACATGCAAATATAAAGTCCATATAACTGCATACAATTATGAAAGGTAATGACTGTTACTGCTCAGAAAACACTTTGCAGACACTTATGTATTGAATTAATAAGTTAATTAAAGCTCTCTCCAGATTTCTGATAAGGGGGGTAATTTTCTAGAAGAGGTTCTCTCAGTAGCTCTATTCCTTCATGCTGCTCTTCACCTACAAAATCCACAGATAGGGATGATTAAACTAAGCAACTAAATATATTCTACTCTTCTGTCATCTCTCACAAAAATCTAAATGATCCCAAAGTTATAGATCAAATATTAAACAAACCATTAAAAGTTTTACTGAATGTTGGAGGTATTAACACCACCTACATGCATATTAAAAGCCTACTAACACTTAGCAAAAGTATTTGACACAGAATTACTGAAAACACATACTGAAAGAATTCTGTTTTGCATTTACAGCAACAGATGAGAGACTGCTTTTGCAACACGCCTCTCACCGAAAGCTCTTAGCACTTGCTAAGGATTTAGGCTTAAGAGTTACCCCCTGGAGGCAAAGGATCCAACATCTTTGTTGGCAAGGTGGGCAGTGGGATCAAGCGCACCCTCAGCAAGGTTGCCAATGACACCAAGCTGTGTGGTGCGGTCGACATACTGAAGAGAAGGGATGGGATCCAGAGAGACCTGAGCAGGCTGGAGAGGTGGGATACTGCCAGCCTCGTGAAGTTCAACAAGGCCAAGTGCAAGATCCTTCACACGGGTTGGGATAACCCCAAGCACAAATACAGGCTGGGCAGAGACTGGATTGAGAACAGCCCTGAGGAGAAAGACTTGGGGATTTTGGTTGACAAGAAGCTCAACATGACCCAGCAAATGTGCACCTGCAGCACAGTAAGTCTGAAGGAGAGGATTCCCATTCTCTATTCCACTCTCATTAACACACCACCTGGAGTACTGCATCCAGCTCTGGGGTTCCCAATACAAAAAGGACACAGACCTTTTGGAGTGAGTCCAGAGGAGCTCACAAAGATGCTCAGAGGCCTGGAGCACCTCTCTTATGGAGAAAGGCTGAGAGATCTGGGCTTGTTCAGCCTGGAGAAAGCTCCTGGAAGACCTCAGAAGCCTTGCAGTACCAAAAGAGGGTCTTCAAGAAAGCTGGAGAGGGACTTTTGACAACAGTGTGTAGGGATAGGACAAGGGGTAATGGGTTCAAACTTAACCAGAGGAAGTTCAAGTTAGATGTAAGGAAGAAGTTCTTCCCAGTGAGGGTGGTGAAGCACTGGCACAGAAGAAGCCAGTGGCTTCCTCTGCCACAGAAGAGAAGGCACAGCTTTTCTTCAGAGAAACCGTGGCTGCCCCACCCCTGGCAGTGTTCAAGGCCAGGCTGGACAGGGCTTTGAGCAGCCTGGTCTGGTGGAAGGTGTCCCTGCCCATGGCATGGGGTTGGAACTAGATATCTTCTTCAAGGGCAATTCCAACATCAACCATTCAACGATATGATTCTTTGACTAAGCAAGATAACCTTTCCCAACCCCATCCAGTACTTTTTTTCTGCAACAAAGCTTTTGACAAAATTTCAAACCATTGTTTTTGGTTCCAACTGTTGTAGCAAGAGCTGAAAAGTGATGTTAACATTATTTGATAATCACTGGTACACATTACATAACAATGGTTATTGTAATAACCATTATACAGGTAGACAGCATGCTGCAAGAACAAACATCAGCTTGAGATGCAATTCAAATGAAATCACTAACACTTTAGGACCTCCTAAGACACTGAACCGTAGGTCTGAAATACACATGAAGACCTTTTACTCTATGTATGTTTGACAGCTAACAAGGGGATCTCAAGCCCTGAGCAGGTCTTTGGTATTTCTAGAATATCAATAAAACAAAGCAATGAGCAGGAGACCCTCACACCTTGCATTTTAAGCATAATACTGCGATAATGAATTTATATTCCTATTAACAGATATCAAGTTCAAACACCAGATAGTAATAGCTTTCACACAAAAAAAATCCCTTTATTTCCACAAAACTTTGACAGCTGTAGATACAATGATGGACAGGCCTATCACCAACTGTGACCATGACGGTCCTTGGCTTCAGCTCCAGCCACTCTGTGGAGCACTGACCACCAGCAACCTGGTAAAATTCCTGGGCAGGGATATGTTAATAATGCCCATCAGGTTGACCACAGTATCTCCTCTGAAATATTAGAGTAGGACACAATCTTTTTCTCCAGGTGTTCCTGTCCCTTCCTAACTTCTCTTCCTCATATTATTTCCCTTCCTCTTTGTTTTCCACTATTTAAATCCAGTTATTTTCAGTGTGAAATGCCACAATAATTTCCTGGAATTGTGTAATTATTTTTCAGATAAAAGGACATTATGACAACTGTTTCAACTTGTGCTTTCACAGTCTGCTCCGTACCAACAGTTGCTCCAATTCACATATATTTTACAGGCACATTAATTGCTGGTCTCAAAGCAATTGGCCACTTCCAAGTAAGAAAAAAAAAAAAATAAATCAAACGGCAGTATTTTAGGAAGCACACAAAAAAAGAAGAACTATGAGCTACTTGCAATGACTGACCAGTGAAATGTAAGTATCTTAATAAAACAGTATTGTAAGTGGAATGCTGAATGAAGGATCATGAAGGATTTTTTCTGCTTAAGGAGCTACAGAATCACGCTACAAGACCCAAAAAAGTATGGTGACATTGGTTTGTAGCAACCAAAATAGTAAGGTTGCCTTTTCACTGCTTTTAGCATTCAAATTCCCAGACTTTTTTTCCCCTACCAGTAGGATGTCATACCCCTTGCCCCAAACCTTGATGTCACACAACTGCACTGCTGCGGCAGCTGAAGTGAGAAAAGCCTTGACTCTTGCAAGACATATAGCAGCATTACAAGTTCTAGCAGGTGATTTAAGAGTTTCATACTGGATGCCACCATGTCCGCCTTCCTGGCAGGAACTAGACTGTGAAAGGACAAAAAGCAGGCACTAAACTTTACCTCCATTCCTTCAACTCCACCTCAAAGCTGCCAAGATCCATCAGAGCAATAATGAGTATTTTCAAAGCGGCTTCTATCCCTTGCCTGTACTCAGCATCCACCAAGCTTTTGAGTGCATGGGCCAGTATCAGCTTAATTTGAGAGCAGCAGCCTCGTATCTTTTAGGTTCTTAAAAGTTTAATGAAAGTCATCAATTGAGCACAGAAAAAAAGCTACATTAGTTCCTGGCAGAGGCAAATACTGGAAAACCCTCACTAATGTATATAGCCTGAGCCTGCCAAACCAATCTGAAACATGTGGCTCCAGACTGGCCATAGCATATGTCACTTCTTGTCCAGCAAGAATTCTGGTGGGGAGACATAGGCTAAACTACTTCAGTCGTCCACACAACAGTGTTTTATATGGTTAACTGTCTCAAGCTGCTGAATTCAAGTTATTCCCTTTGGAGGAAACAGATAGCGAACTGGAGACAGACAAAAACCCTGTGGACTGATAAAACAGATAATAGTCATATGGGAATTTTCCAGCATGATTCCACTGCCAGTGACTTTATGTCCGCATTAGGGCTGAGGGATTTTAGAAAGTCCAAATGCCAAATGAAAGCAACAAGGGAATACTGAGGTGCCATATTCTACTTGGCATGAAGGGACAGACATCCCAACATCTTTCCAAGGCAGAGCTTGTGTTTGCACAGTAGTCCATCCTTCACAGGGCTTTTAACCTGGAAGCGTGCGCAGAAGCGCCAAGCCTCACTGTATGTTGAGCAGTGTGCTTACCCCAGTAGCAAGACTCCTCCCCTCCCATAACTCAAAAGCAAAGCCTGCAACTACTCCCACAGTGGTACTCCCCTTCCCTTGAGATGTCTGTCCAGTGATTTTGGGTCATCAACACTGCCAGATGTTACCTGAAACTGACAGAAGCTGCATCTAAGAAGGCATGCTATCTCTCCCCTGCACTAATATGGACTAAGCAAATACTTGTGGCTTTTGGGTTTTTTTTAAGCTTTCCTAGTAGCTCAGTTTTGAGTGATATCCTTTCTGCTGACTGGCATTACACTTGGCCTTGGTTTCTCCCCTGCCTCCTTACACACACTTTTTTCATTCTTGCTCTTATCTCTCCATTTTGAGAGCAAAACCACATTCCAGCACTCTGCACTCACAATCAAAGCATTAGTTAAAGGCTATGGCTTACGAATCTGCCAGGTCTCAGAGGAGCTAAGATCAAATAGAGGCTGCTTTCCCAACAGCAATGCTGCAACTGGAACATCCCAGCCTACCTGAATTCTTTGCTCTCCACTCATTCCCCTGAAGAGGCAGCTATCACTTTTACCGTAATTTCAAGAACTGAGAAAGTATAGTTTCCTAAATCCCACATATAAAAATCTTTGCAGATAAGGGGCATAAGAATACACAAAACCAGCATTTTTTAATTCTCTACCTTTTTTTAGCAGAGATACAGAAAAAGAAGGGAACACAACTAAAAAGTAGTAAGTCTTCAGTAGACTGGACGTAGGCCCAACCAACTGGCAACAATGCACAACACATTTGCAAACATCCAGCGTTACCCAGGAGTGAGCACTGCACTGAGTGACACCACTCCAGAGTACCACCTCTCGCCTAAGCACTGACAGCATAGGCAGCTACTGCCCTGGAAACGAGCTGAAGGTCAGTAAAAATGTTAACTGTTTCCTGTTGCACAATGACAGATTAGTGTCAAACACATCTCCAGAAATGCCTTTATCGACTGACAAGCCACAAGGTTAAACAGGAGCAGACCACCTCCTCTGCAGAGCATATAAAAAGCCTCTGAAATAATCTGATCTAAGACGGAATTCTTTTTCCAAGAGGTTAATTATATCAGTGTTGGATTTCTCCAAGTGCAACAAGAAAACCCACATTTTCCTTAAAGTCCTTTTTTTTTCTTTAAGTGGGCTGTTCTTTGAGATCTCTGCAAGTGCTTGCTTTGCACAGAGCGATGAACTAGTGTGTATTCTTAAGCATGCCCCTGTTTTGACCTATAACAGACATAAGGGTATAACAAACATTCTAGCTTGAGGCTCAAAACCTGAAGTACAGGTGGAGTTTCGGTTGTTTATTTAGAAAGTTTCTTCAGTAGCATATTCTGCATTTATCTCTGTGCAGATGTTATACCTACCCTGAGCCAGATGTTGCCTATCTAGGACCATCTTCTGGTGTGCCACAGCTCTCCCCACACACTGATAAAGTTGCTCATTTCCCTTAGTCATCTTCAGCCCAACTTTTCAAGAACAGGTCAAGGAGCTCACAGCATGACTACATTAACTTAACACTATTAGGTGAAACCTTCAATGTAAGGAGCACATCAATGAACTGGAGAAGCACATCCCAAAATTCTCACAGCCTCTTAAGCTGCTGCTTGCAAGGCTTGCAGGAAGAAGGTCTAACCCACTTCTAGAAACAGATTTTGCTATCTTCTGCTCTGCAATGCTTCCAAGAAAAAACAAAACAGAAAAAACCCACAAACAAAAAAAAAGAAAAACCCACACCAACAAAACTCTGCACTTTGAAATTTCAACTTCCCAGTTCACTCGTGCTTAGCAAGATCCCCAAAGATCATGAGAGAGACTTGACCTTATTATGGTTACCAACTCTTACGCACTATAGCAGAAAGCGAGGGCGAAAATCCATTAGGAGGCAGATGTCTCACAGGAAGGGCTGCTCTGTTAGAATAGGAGTTTTAGTTTAGTTAATTAGTTTGGATTAGGACAATAAAATGATTTATGGGAACACTTTAGTTTTCTTTGTTGGTAGTCAAGCTGACCGACACCACACTGACGTGTTTAAAATTAATGACAGCAGTGTCTTCATGAGTTAAATGCTCTCTTACTTGGCTGCCGGCCTTCAATTTCTTTTATGAAAAGAGAACACAAGAAACACTCAGGGTCGTCAGACAAAAGATCTTGCAACTTAAAAGGAAGCTTTAGCTAGCAAGGAAGGAAGCAAAGAACACATCACATTTCTACTGGATTTTTGGACAGACTGACTTCCAGAGCCAGCAGACATTAGGCTACCATAAGAAAACACAACAAAAGCTCATGAACGTGAGCTGATGTTTCTGACGTTTTGCCTACATCAGAAAAGCATATCCACTTTGGAAGTTCCCCAGCAAATTGTGCCAAATGTCAATTCATATAACTAAAAACTGCAATTTTATTCTGTCTCATCTTAAACCCAACAGTAATTGTACAGAATTACTGCTTCTGTAACACCAGGTTGCAATAACACTGAAAATTTACACTGACCTCTGGCTACTGATACAACCATTATACATAATTTTCCTTTAGCGCTTCACAAAGAAAATAGACGTTATCATGGAAATCGTATGGGTTTCATGTGCCTACAGGAATGGCTGAAATGACTGAAGCAACCAGAACCACAGGCCCAGCTGTTCAAGTCTGCATCTGCTTCCTGCCCAGCTCTGAACAAGCCCATGTTCAATGTTCTTCCTTTCCTCAAACGCAAGTGTCTACATTAGAACTGCAGCACCTATGCATGCATTTTTGTAAATTTTGTCTGTGTCTAATATCTCAGCTGTTAATATCCTCTTGACAACTACATGTATGTTAGGAAATGGTCAAAAAAAGGCTAAGAGTCAGCAAATACAAGTGAAAACATGCCACTAGAAATTAAATCTTGTACACAGCACTTAAATATTTGCCAGAAATATGCACTAATGCATATACTGATGTTGCAGCTACCTACAGGCAAACTGTTTTTCTTACATGGCAAACTGAATAGAACAATGCTTGCCTAAAAAACCCCACAATTGACTGCAAAAACATTACAAATTCTTTGCTGGTTTTAGATAGTTTTGTTAATTACATGATTTAAGCACTAACAGACCAGGGGGGAGTTAAAAATGCACATGTAACAAACAATTGGACAACAAGTACTTGCCTTATGAAGAAGCAGTTTAAAACTATTTGTGTGTGGGAAGGTCTGCAACCCCAGTCATAGCAATCAAGCTCACGCACACAGCCTGCAGGCCACCCCTCCTCAATCTGCTGAATGCGAATCACCTCCCAAAACTCATGGTACAAGGCTCTGTGCCTATGCAGAAACAATTTCAGCAAACAGGCTAGTTTATTTACACTTCAGGCTTTCACAGCTTTCAAAGCATTCACAAGTTTGTTCTATGTACCCTTTCATGCCGAGCTTGGAGATTGAAGGGGGAGGGAGCAGAGGGGACATCACATTTGTCTCCAGCATACATCAAAGCCATCTGCTACAAGTGCACGTGTGAGGTTGTGTGCTGCCACTCAAGCAATTTACCATTTATCAGCTCAATAGGCAGATGTTAAATGATTTTCTCCATTTGCTGAATTTGTGTTGGTGTGCAATTTTAGACAACCAGCTCACAAAGTGCACACCACTCTTTCTCCAGAAGAGGTGTCAAAATATGCTGTTCCCGAATTCTCCATTTTGGGTAAGGGGGCAATGATCTGAAAGTTTTTCTAGATAAGCTAGGTCAGGGCTGACAGACACTTAACTGCATGTTGCTATTCCAGGGAATAACAGGGTAGGCTGCGAATATTCAAAATACATCTTCAAAATGCACAGTGGGTGTTAACCACAGTGCACAGATTAAAGTTAGGTGGCCAAAATCATCATTGTTGCAGCCACTTACCAGATCCAAGTCCCACCTTGTACGTACAACTCCTAACCAGCTCTGGTAAAGGAACCCAAGGTGTTCCACTTAATAATTCAAAGTATAAAAAGCAGCTCAAAATAGGTGCCATTTTATACTAACAGGCACAGCTACATAATACAGTAGCTCAGGAATTGTTCTGTCAATCACAGACTTTTGGTGGTTGTGAATCAACACCTTACCTAACCAACCTGTGAATCATTTTGCTCTCCATGCCACCTTTTAGCTTTTCTAGTCCTTAAAAAGTTTCTCTACCCTTTCCATTTTTTCCCATCTGCATTCAGGAACATTATATAGCAAAGGATCTTTCATCCACCTTTGAAATTAAGTCTGTAGTTTTCCACCTTCAGTCAGGTTGGTAAATTTTCTCCTCCAAGCAGACTAGAGCTAGAGATAGCTCAGAGGCATAACACAGAGCTGCAGCAGCGCCAGATACACCAGCTACCCACAGCATAAATCAGTCACCCCAAACTCCAGAACATTTCTCTGAGCAAATCACCGCCTGCACACTGCTATTACACCTTCTATTGCAACTGCTCTGAAGCTGCCTGCTTTAGTCCTGTGTTGCAGACACATTTCACCTGCTTTGGAAACCAGGAGACATGTTTATCACCGTTCTGTACTCAATTACATGTGTTACATACAACTCATAGTACAACTTCTCAGTTACTCCACCAGGTATTCCCTTTTCATCAGGTATTACCTCAACTGATCACTATGGAGCATAGAGATGCACCCACTGTGTTACAGGTTAGATTCCCATGTTCCTGTCAATACAGACTATAACCAAATGATTAAGATACTTTTTTAACTTTTTAGAAGACACATCTGTCCCTGTTTCAGCTTCAACACACCACACACTCATACCACTATCTAAAAGAAAAGTGCATACAGGCATAAATTTGCAAAATGATTTTGCAGAATATTTTATTTTCATTTGTAAAACAGAAGCAAAACTGCCCCAAAAAGTAGGGCCAAAAAGTTGAACGTATTCCTGCCAGGATGCTGCTTTGGAACAAGACCTCTTAACAACATAATGAGTGTTTGAGGTTTTCTATCTGCAACAAACAGGGAAGAAAAGAGATAAGCAGCCCTGCTCTGCTGAGAGCTCCTGTTTCTGGTCATGCTGCTGGGAGTTTGGTAGTACTAATGCTTACTACCTTTACACAACAGAGCTGGTTCTCCTCATTTCCACAGGAGAGAAGCCTAAGAAACCACCTTGTTTGAAAGCAAAGGGAGCGGAAGAAACCAGCAGTCTACTGAAAGAGACTTCGCGCAAGAGTCAGTTCAGCTACAACCTCTTTAAGGACAAAGAGACTAAATGGTTGACTAAAAAAAGCCTACTATACAGAGAGTTGTGTTGAACATGATGCTTACTCTACTAAGATCACATACTGAAGACCAGTAAGCCATTCCCTGATGTGTGGCTTCCTGAAAACAAAACTTCTGACCCCAAAACTCCTGGCATTAGTGAGCTAAGTGTAGGATTTCTTCTGGAAGACTATAGGCCTTTAAATTTAAACATGAAAGCATAAACATGATTGTGCAACTGCAGCTGGAGCACATCCCCCAAAACTCTTGATACACCCACAAAAATATCAGTAATTAGAGAAGGATGCAACAGTGTTTGTAGCTGAACATTGGTGCCAACAGTCTACAGTTCATTTATATACATCAGGAACAAAAGCAGCAGATGCCTGCTACACTTATGCATTGGATATGCCAAGCGCACAAAAAACAACCCCCCCAAAAAAACCAGATTAGAATCCTCAACTAAAAACCAGACAAAAAAACCCCACAGTGACAAAGTTCCCTTGAGGGCTTCTATCAACACAGGGACTGAAAGATTTGTACACTTGGTGCATAAGCAGTGAATGCTTCTGTGAATCAAAGCACCCACGAGCACCAATCTAAGCCTGCCTGCCAAAGGAAAGCACATCATAAGAGACGATGCATATCATTCTGTAGCTTCCAGAAGCCATAAATTCAATCTGACACAAATCAATTTTACTTAAGACAGCCAAAGGCTCTCCAGACAGTTACCTTAACAAACCTGTTAAGCAGCTGCACAAAAACCTCTCAAGAGGAAAAACCAAAAAATAAAATAAATTGAACTTCCTCTTTCAAAAGAGCCATTAAGTGCTTACAGAAAGCAGTTATGTTTTAGAGAGCCCAGCAAGGGACAGAAGCTGCTTTCTAGACTTCACACTATAGCTGGAGTATAGTCCTGATAGAAAGCATACTCGTTGACAGGCCAAACTCAAAAGCAACCAGATTCTTTTCTAGCAGTCAAGAGATTCCTACAGAAATTACAATAAGTCACTGCAACAAATTAGACTTCCTAAAATTTTCCTTTGTGGACACTACCAACAAAAACAATTCCTGCAGAACAGTCCAGCTGGTACTTGAACCAAGTTGGGCAAACATTACTGACAGCAGCCCACAGGAAAAGCAAGTTCAGCACACCTTCCAAAAAAACCATCCTACAGCGAGACATTCTTGGGGGTGGCAGTAACAAGAGGTGCATTTATAAGATCAGTCTCATATATGGATGAAGGTGATGAGTCTGATCAGCAGGCTCTCGGCACACAAATACTCAAGTAGAAGAAATAGCATGCAAGTTAATAGCACACATCTTGCATGTGGGAAACAATCACTTTTAAGTCCTATGAGTATAGAGTACACAAAAGCATTTCTAATCTTTCCACTTGCCATTTATATGTATCACTAAGCATCCTCCTTTAACTCTGTTTAACTGAGCTACTTAAGTGATTTAAGTCAACAAGATGACACTGTACAGCAGACAAAATGTAATCCTGATTTATGCTGATGCGTGTAAGTTGAAAAATATCAACTTGCTAACAAGCAGGAAGCAAGGAGGTTTCTTCACTGCATGTACAGTTGCCAAGCTCATTTCAAAACATAACTTACTGTAAGCTCCTCCAGTGCTGTCTCTGAATCTGTACAGAACTGAAAACAAGTCTGGCCCCAATTCCCAGACTTTTTTAATTATCCAGGGAAAAAAAGACAGACCATCTCTTCATAGAGGAGATAGCACAGCTCTGGCAGTTTGCGGTAACTAACACTGCCTCTCCATCTTGCAAATTGAGAAGAAAGAACAGTGAGAAAGCAGTAAGTACATATCCCATTCTCAGTCACCCACCTGGGTGAACTATAACGGTGTTAACAACCACATTCAGGATTCATTTATCAGAATGCTCTGTCCCTGGCTCTCATACCATTTTACAGTCCAAGCTAACAGCTAGGTTCACAAAATACATTCAATACTAGGACAGGAAGGTTCAGCTGAA
This sequence comes from Psittacus erithacus, assembly GCA_009867235.2. Taxonomy (NCBI): domain Eukaryota; kingdom Metazoa; phylum Chordata; class Aves; order Psittaciformes; family Psittacidae; genus Psittacus; species Psittacus erithacus. Next base: position 31,984 of record WYDI02042805.1, read on the forward strand.
ATCCAAGTATTCAGCACCTTGGTCTATTTTTTAACTGCAGCGTGGAATACCAGATTGGGGAAAATTTCTGTATCAACTCAAGTAAATAGAGTACACAAGAACTGTCTGAGAGCACTTAAGCCAACATATGGGTCACGTCTGCCACTAAATAGCTTTGATATCTCAGTGGAGCCAAACTTAACTTTCATAGGTCAGTCCAACCCAAACAGTTACTGCTGCAGACATGCCACATTCTCAGCCCTCACCCTGCAGAGCATAGTGCTCTCTCTGCCATTTAGCCAAATTCCAAAACCCAGGGTGTCGAGGGTGAGCACAGGGCAAGTAACGCCCAGAAAAATACATGCCTGTAGACATTTGACACAGTACATATCTGTTTTGTTCTATCAGATAAAGACCACCACAGCCCATTACTACTACGACTCGGCAGCAAAATCCCTCCCTCTGTAGCTTTGGTATGCAATAAACTGAGCTTATTCTAGATCGTAATGAAGGATATTCTGCAGCACAATTCCCAGTGTTCAGAGAAAGTAATGAGAGGATTAGTCTTCTCTATTGGTCTCAGTTCCTGTTATTTTCATTGTGTTCTTGAAATCCAATCTTCTGTCATTTTTCAGGAAGATTGATTCAGACAGTGGAGAAGAAGGAAAATGTATGTCCCTAAAATTTAAATCTATAATGCTAGATTAAAAATCCCAGGCACAAAGCTTAGTTTTAAAATTTATAATAGTGAAATTCAGTTTTAGCAGGCTGTGCTAGATGCACTCGTATCTGGAAGTCACCACTTACCTCTTCTGGGGTTTATTCAAATTTAAAGCAAGCTTTACAGGCAACTTGTTTTATATTCATATGTAATGCTAGATAAGAGAACAGCTCATCAGAAGCTACACACTTAACACAACATGATTTTACCACCGGTATGTCTCCCTCCCCCCCCCCACACACAGCAAGGCAGAATTCCATCCTGTATTAATACACCTTTTTCCCCACATGTATCTTTAGTAATAAGGACCAAGTTATCTGAATATATGATCAGAGAGGTATAATTTTTTTCAAGATTCAGCATAAGACTAGAGTTGTAATAGCAAAATTATGGGATTTGTCACTATTCCTATGAAAAATGCAGACTATACCCAGTGATGCATGGAATTTGGGGTTTTATAATGAATGAGACATGAGCCAAACACTGAGAAACAATATTAAATAATGATACAGTGCACTTAGCAGGCCCACAGTGTAAATGAGGCATGGTTTTAATTAGGGCTATAGAATACTGAGTGCTTCTGAGGATAAAGCAGCCTACATTTATATGGAAAATACAGGCGGCTCGTGGAATTACATACAGCAAAAAGCACATCGAGTGCCTTTTCCCCCCAGCATGCCTGGGTACAAGTTCTTTACATAGAAATTAATGTTTCACAGTGTTAACTGATGATTTAAATCACATTTTTAATTTGGTGTCTTAAACTACTTCATTCCTTAAATTAGTTGTTTAAATCAGGTTTTAACACATTGAGGGGAAAAAAATCTTTGCTGCACTGAACTCTCCTGGTAGAGCTTCAGGTCTCAGTCTTGGGACAGTTAACAGCAGTTAGCAGCACTGTTAGGCTGCTGATAATAAATGAATTCAAGACTATTGCTTACATTTAAGAATTTATAAATTTAGATATATGTTTCTGAGAGTTTTAATGGCAATATGTGACATGTTTCACAGTCAAATCACCTCACCATCTACAATTTTACAAGTTTACTGAAAAGTAAGTAAAAAAAAAACCAAAGCCATGCCCTCTCCTTCCTTCAATATTCAATTTCTTAACATTTCACACTGCAGCACAACACACATGCTATGTCAGGAGCCTGCAAGACTCCCCTGTACAACACCACCATGCTGCCTTCTTCAAGTTACAGTTCTGAACATCTAAAAGACTTTGCCCCAAGTTTCATGGTTTTGACTGCTGGTGAGACATTCACCATTTTGCCTTGCAGGCAGCATGTGAACTGGAGATTGCCAGTTAAAGTGTGTGAGTACAGACACCTACACATTATATTCAGCTGAAGAGATAATTGCTTACTCACTCTTTTCAGCCCATGAACACAACTGATCCCAAAGGAACAGCTTGTGCAGAAGTTTCCAAACATGACTGGAACCGTGAGCTGAGCTAGCCAATACCCACCATTTAATGCGGTCTTGACCAACTTAGCAGTTTGAAGGACAACATCTTTCATCCACAACCAGATCTAAAGTTTGGCCTGTTGATTGTTACACAGGTTTTTAGCTTATTGTGTATTCATTTAATGTGCCAAATAACTGCGTTTATTACAGACCAGCATTAGTTGCATTAATTTCTAAGCTTTGATAACTCCAGCATAAAAATTATGCTGCACATAAGAACAGAAGATTTCCTTCTGCAAGTCCTCTGCCAGGAAGTCCCATTACCACTTTGAGAGCTGCTGCATAAAAGCATTGCCAGAATTGTCTAAATCACTTGCACTGTCCTGTCCCCTTTTTCTGCACCCACCTTCACCTCAGACATATCAATCCTTTATTGTCTCTTGACCAAATATCTAATGACAGTTGTTGCATGATTTGGAAAATATATGTTATATAGAGTATATCATTAAAAACATTTAAATCACATGGCTTTAAGTCAAATATTAGTCAAATTCCAGTACACTTTTTTAATATGTGGAATGGTATCCAAAGGAATCCTCAGGACACTGAATGTACAAATGGTAAGTGAAGTCAACTGTACATGAGTGAACCTGGAAGCAGCTACACCTACTCCTTGGAGCAACTGCTATCTACAAATAAATGATCAGATTATCTAACACAGGCAGCAGTAGAAAAATAACAAATAGGCTTTTAATAATATAAAATAGGCAGCAGCGACTGTGAAGATAAAAATGCAAAAACTGATCAGCCACCACTATGCTGAGGCAAAGAGGTAATTTAAGAATAGTTAATGTGGGTATCTGCACGGAAATTAATCGATTCTTTCACAAGGTATGAACTGTAATTCTACAAAAACCAGCAGGTAGCCTAATTAGTGACAACAGATGAAAATGGCAGTCCAGATCAAATGCCAGGTTAAAAAAAATATTAAAAACTTGTACATTTTTAGAGCAAATATAATAAATGGAAATCCAAAGAAAAATATAATCTCTCCAAAATCAGTAACTGAAGAATGTATTCAAATTCACATTTAATTATAACTGAAAAAAGCTTATCAGTTTTCATAACAAACACCCAACAAGCTAGTACAGATACAGTGATCCTTAAAAACAAGTGGTAAGTACCATAGTATTGTTGGAGAAACACAGACCACACAGAGTGCAATGCCAAAGAAATATTTTCTTTATGTGCAGACTGTACACAAAAAAACTTTAATTAAAGAATTACTTTTAGAAAACTGTAGTGGAACTCCTATTCAGTTCTTCTATAAGCATGTAAGGAAGCGTTTGAGCATCTCTAAATGAATGCACTGCCCACCTGCAAATGACTTAGAACAATTTATTGTCTCAGCATGCCTAGTCCTACTAAAACATTAATGTTTGCATTGACTCTCCCATGCTTTATTAATTCTCTGGGATAATGGCAGTTATTAATAATAACTTATTAATAGCAAGCCCAGTAAGTGAAGTAATATGTAGAAGACATTTCAGAACTAAAAGGGTTTTTTAGCTACATTACTCTATCCTGCTGTATCAGCCCCTTACTAAATAAAACAGCTATAACAAGTAATTTATAAATACCCTTTATGAAAGTATCTCATTGTGGCCATTTAGCTCCTGTATATGGCAACTGATGTAAAACTGGTTTCACTCAAGAGATTCACTCTCTGACTATTAAGTTAGGTCAGTGAATATGGGTAACACAGGGATTTAAAGTGATGACAGAAGCTATAAATTAAAATTCACAGTTGATTCTAAACCACTTCTTTACACTATGTACATTATCATTCCAAATTTACAATTCTGCAGATTAAATACAAGCTTCAGTTTGAGGATCTTTTGATACTGGATTTTCTTATAGAGCCTCTATAAGGGAGTAGCAAATAAACTCTTAAATCTCTACTTTGTTAGTTGTGGATGGCATCTGCTTTGAAAGCAGAAAGCCCTGACAGCTGAGAAGGTTTCTCCAAATCCATGAAGGCATGGGCTTTTACCTCTGCCATGATTTAACCAGGACCACCTCCTCCCCGCAGTACAATGCCTCTGCAGACAGAGCTGAAGCTACAAATCACATTTGGGCAATAAAGATAGCATCTTCCTTTAATCTTTCATGAGTAATGCTTCCCAGGTTTTCCACCCACATTGTAATCATAGATACTACTGTCTCTCTATAAACATTATCATTTTCTTCACATAAAAGTCTCAAGTTTGGCACTCACAAACAGCCCTAACTATTTTTATAACATCCAGTTCCCTCCACATCCAGTTTCATGCACTGCAAACAGTGGCTACTGTAACCAAGAATATTTTCCATCATTCTCAATCCACCACAGTTACTGCAACACAACTTTACTTCATACCCCACCCCATCTTTAAAGAGAAGAGTAAGCAACAGCTTCAGAATGACCCTTTGGCACTACTTTCTCCAAAAGAGCACTTTAATTATAATTAAAGAGTTTAAAAATCTTAATTATAATTTCTGTATCACCTCAAATTTTTCCCATACCAGGTATCTTCCAGTTTCATCCAGCTGTCCCAGTATTAGTTTTTAAGTAGACCATGCTTGGCATCTTTCAATATGCTCCATGCTAATGTGATTTCATCAAGATACTAAAAGACACCAATATTTTAGGTAATTTCTTACTAACTTGCTCCAATAGTTAACTACTCTCCTAAAAAGCTTCTCATTTGAGTTAGTATGGCTTCATCTTCTAGCTCTAGTTATTGATCCCCCTGCTAGAACAGAATGCCTTTTAGCATCCTATATTTTCATGGCCGCAGGATACGTGCTAACAGAGCTCCATAGCCTTTGAGAAGCAAAACAGGCTGCTCTTCAAGGAGTTTCAGCTTTCATACAGCAGCTAGTTTAAATTGCTAGGCAGTTCCTGCAGTTGGGAAGCAAATTTGTGAGCCACTTTCTGCCATGGAAATGGCAGTTTCTTGAGTAGCTGATGTAAGTAACTTGAAGAATAGCTACTCTAAGTTGCCAGTTTTCATTTCATGTCAGTCTATTCCCTCCTTCAATTCAGTTTTGCAATTGCTGTTTGCATCCTCTCCAGTTTTTCAAAATCCCTCTGAAAACTTGGCAGCAGAACTGCATACAGTATTTCATTAAGCAGCCTCATCATCACAGACTATACAGTGCTGCCATTCCCTTATTCCTACAGTTTCCCTCTTAATCCAAGCCAAGAAATATATCACACCTTTTTACCAAGTGTAGGAATCTCCTGTTTCCAAGATACTGTCCCTGCTGCAACAGCTATAGACCCTACTAAAACCCTCCAAGTATTTAGCATTGCTGGTATTTTGGTTAAAGTTCTACTACAAACAACATGCCTCTTTAAAAAAAGAACGATATCACCAAACCATTTATTCCACTCTATGCAGCCACCTTTATTTTATTTACCCTTCTGACAGCTAACTGCGAACAATTTTAGGAAATCTCACAGGCTTCATTTGACATGTGGGCTCTTTGGGGTTTTTTTGTTTTCTTTGTTGGTTTTCAGTTTGGTTTTTTTAATATAAAAATCTTTCAAATGATGTGTTTAGTTCTGTAAATTACTGCTGTGTAATTTCATTAGTGATCAGATAAATTCCACAAATAATTTATTGGGATTTTAATTAATAGCCAGCTGACAGTGGTTAAGATTACAAAAAAATCACATAGAGGTCCTTCCCATGTCTGTTCTTGATTTTTCGTATCAGAGTATCATTAGCTAAACAACATAACATCTTACAGAATAAAGAAAATACAATGCACAAGTTACCGTAAGTGAGCTGTTCTACCATCCTTGTGCACAATTCTCACCTCAGTGTCACATAATACTGCGGGACACTAGCAGTAATTTTACTCCTCACAGCTAGAAACAAGTAAGCTTCCTCACACTTACCATAGTAATAGCACAGTTCAACTGTTACGACAAGGCAGCTGAACCACAGTAACTTGTTTAGGATTACACGCAACAGGGTATTGATACAGGTAATCAGCTAAACTGCATGCCCAGGTCCTGTATACATCAGTACGTTATCGACAAGAGCACACTGTACATGGAGTTGCACGAAATTCAATCCCAGTCACTTTATCACCCCATTTACCTTCTCACACTCTTAGCAGACCATTAAAACTCTTCAGTAATTCCCCCACTGTAAGTATCAGTAATGAGTCACCAAGCCAGTACATGCTCTTGCTCTCTCTCTAGCTACTTAGGACTCTTGGAAACTCATTTGAAAAGCATCCTCAACATAAGGAGGCCATGGAGCTGTTGGAGGAAGTCCATAGGAGGGCCAGGAGGATGATCAGGGGGCTTGAGCACCTCCCGTATGAAGATAGGCTGAGAAGGTTGGGGCTTTTCAGCCTGGAGAAGAGAAGGCTGCCTGGAGACCTCATAGCAGCCTTCCAGTATCTGAAGGGGGCCTACAAAGATGTCAGAGAAGGACTCTTCAGGAGTGATTGTAGGGATAGGACAAGGGGTAATAGGTTTAAACTTAAACAGGGGAAGTTTACATTGGATATAAGGAAGAAGTTCTTTACTGTGAGGGTGGTGAGGCACTGGAATGG